>JZLH01S0393484.1:0-30325 GCA_001188425.1 Eucidaris tribuloides | reverse complement strand
TCTTCTTCTTCTTCTTCTTTTTCTTCTTCTTCCTCCTCCTCCTCCTCTTCTTCATTTCTTATTCTCCTTCTGCTTCTCCTCCTTCGCCATCTTCTTCTTTTGAGATTTCTGTTTAATTATTACTGCTACTTCCACTCTACTACAATAGGCGAGTCCAGGAAGTTTCAATGAGGGTGTTCATCCACGGCCATGTCATGTCCGTTCACGCCCTAACTACCAAACGAGTCAAGTAGGATAAAAAACTCAACAAGTTGGGAGAAAATTTGCCAACATTTCCTGAACAAAATCCTCAGCCAAATAGCTAGCGAAAACACGAAAACTGTGTGTTTGTTTGTTTGTTTGTGTGTGTGTGTGTGTGTGTGGTGGGGGTGTGGGGTGGTGGTGTGCTGTGTGTTGTGGTGTTGGTGTTGTGTGTGTGTGTGTGTGTGTGTGTGTGTGTTTCGGGAGGGGGGATGAACAACGACAATGATGAAAATTGTGCTGGCAAATTTTACGCGTATGTCTACTACAATATTGGTAGGCCATCCGGTCGATGATGTCAGTTATAATAGTGCAATATCTGCAATTATCACTATGAGCCCGGGTGTGATACTGACGAGACCAAATCTGCAAGTGCACACCTGACGGCACTGTTGGAACGGAAACAAGTGCAACAACTTGTATGGAAGAAGAGGCCTTTCTGCGTGCTCTGGCACTGTTGATCCTTTCGCGTCGGTCGTCCTCACAGATGACGAAGGCTTTTCGTGTGCCAGCACGCCAGCACTGTCCTTTGCTAGCACGAGACTCCAGCTTATTTGCAGTGAATGCACATTACTTTCGGCTGTCTATGATGCAGTCGTTGAACTGCTTCTTTAAGCGTCCTGTGAGGGCACTCCGTATAGAGTTCCGGTACCTGGCGTGGCAGACTGGAACTATCCATACGAATCACATGTCCAGTCCAGCGGAACTGATCCCTTACTATCATGGATTCAATGGTGAAAAACTTAGCCCTATTCGGCAATTCCAGGTTCGTGATGTTTGTTATTTTGTCCTGCCACACTCTTACGATCAAACGCAGAGCTCTCATGTGGAAGCGTTCGAGCTGTTTGAGGTGCTTTCGGCAGAATACCCAGGTCCCACATCCCTACAATAGATTTGTGAGCACGACTGCTCTGTAAACCTTGATCTTGGTCGCCAGCTTAATGTTCTCGTGGTTTAGCACACGCAAACAAGTACGGCCCAGTGACTGGCTTGCTTTGCCGATGCGAGAGTCTATCTCCTTGTCAAGAGATCCCAATGTACTTGAATTGGTCAACAACCTTCAGCTTATGCAGATTGTGGGAGGAGATATCGCCGTTCCTGGGACAGGTTGGAACAGAAAATCGGTCTTGCTGAGACTGATAGTAAGTCCAAAGAGTCGGTATGCCTCTGCAAATCTGTTGACAATAACCTGGAGGTCAGATTCCTTGTGAGATATCCGACTACAATCATAAAAAACAGTGTTTCAAGAAAAAAAGACCCTTTAGTGTCTTTGTCTTTGCGTTCAGTCTCCGAAGGTCGAAGAGCGAGCCATCCAGTCTGTACCTCAGGTACACTAAGTCATGTACATGTACAGTGTGGTTCATCAGGACGCACGTGAAGAACAAATTGAACAGTACCGGCAGTACACGTAGCCCTGCTTGACGCAATTGGAAATCTCAAGAGGTTGTCAGGCCGTTGGAAAGTACAAGGCCCTCCATGCCATTGTGGAACAGGTGAATGAGTTCCACAAACTTCCTGGAGCAATCGAGTTGAGCAAGGATAAGTTCATAGAGCTTCACGGTTCGCCGTATCGATAGCCTTTGTGTAGTCGCCCCCAATGGAAATATTTGGGGTGGGACTAATATATCTTCTCCTTGACCCCCCCCCCCCCAATGATTTAGACAACTCAGAAAAAGTAATAATTAAAGTAATGCAAGAACGTTTTTAAAAAGCATGGCCAAGTACGGCAAAATCTTTGGAGACAACAAATACAAAGCGCTTGCAATTTTTGAATTTGCGGTGCGTTTTTGTTTTTTTATATTTTTATATTTTTATAATGTAATTCTGAGCGCGGAGCGTAACGAGGATGTTTCCCTCCCCTTTCACAAAAAAATATGGATTGACCCCCTTGAGATAAAGTAGCAGTAGCAGCAGTAGCAGCAATTGTAGTAGTAGTAGTAGTAGTAGTAGTGGTGGTAGTAGTAGTAGTAGTAGTAGTGGAAGAAGTAGTAGCAGTAGTAGTAGTAGTAGTTGTAGTAGTAGTGGTAGTAGCAGTAGTATAGTAGTAGTGCTAGTGGTGGTGGCTGTGGAGGATTTGGTGGTGTTGGTTACAAAAGTAGAAGTAGGAATATAAATTGTACAAACTGAGAAAAATAGGTTCAACTTTGCACTTTTATAGGTGCAGACCGATGTCACACTAGGAGCACCTTTACAGTGTAATTTTGCCCCTTTCAGACTTTAAAAGTGCAAAATAGCACCTTAAAATTTGCAAGCAGTGTGAAAGATGCAACGTTGCACCCGTAAAGGTGCTCCCAGTGTGACATTGCTAAAGTTGCAAAGTTGAACCTATTTTTCTAGGTGTGTACTGAAAGTTGTCGTCGTCATTGTCGTCGTCGCCAAAGTAGTATAGTGGTGGTGTTGGTCGTCGAACTGGCTGGCGTCATCGTCTAAACAAATTATGTTCAAATTCAAACCATGTAATTGATTTTTTTTTTCATTTCCATCTAGATCTCACCATCATGTGTATCCTCACGAATATCACACCAGCTCAGATCATAGAAAGCATCACGATGGACCCAGAGATACGCAGAAAGGTTTGCGTCTGTTTTCATTCAGTGGGCGTACGCCTCTCTTGTGTGAAGATTCTCTGCGACAATCAATACGGGTTGGAGTTCACCGTCACGATAACGGACAGGGAAAGCGTGAAAATCTTGCAGGATAACTTGATTGAACCCACTCGACTGAAGAAACAACTCAAAACATCTGTTTCTCCAGGGGAAGAAAGTAGAAAAACATCACTTGAAATTGAACTCGACTTGAAGTACGATGTCGATCAGTTAAAAGCAACCTGCGAGTTCTTCAAAAATAAAGGTATCATTGTTCTAGCGTGTTTAAAAAAGGATTCCAAGTACAACGATTGAATCACCTTGATTACATTATCGATCGATTGTGCAAGCCTAAAAAATAGCGAGGCATCTACTTTCAGAACAAGAAGCCCATGTTCGCAACAATAAACAGTGTCACTTATATGTTTGTCTGTACTTTTTTTTAAAATTCAGAGCGTTCTTTACGGCGCAAGTCTTCACTGAAAAGTATATCACCCGTAGAGCTTGTCACAATAGCTCGTCGTATGGATGGGAACTTCTACAGCATTGGATTAAGCCTAGGTATGAAAGACACGTAGAGTAGTGGATGGGGGGGTGGGGTTTCGCGTTCACCTCTAGGACTGTCTTAGAGGGTAGTTGCCCAAGGGGGTGGTTGTCCGAGAGGTACTTGTTGTAGAGGGTGGTTCCCCCAGGGGACGGGTAGTGTCCTTGAGGTGGTTATCTGAGGTGGTTAAGGCTGTGGTGTGGTGCGACCGGTGGGGGGGGGGGTTCTCAATGGGTCTCCTAGAAATCCCAAATTTGCTTCTGACTTCGAAATTCGTGTTTTTATTTTTTCTATTCGTCTATTTATTTTACTTGGGGGGGGGGGGGGCGGGTGCTCCAATTGCATGGAAACACCCATTTCAGAAAAATAATATTAAAGTTTATTACCATGAGAACATTCTTAACACCATTTAAGTGAAATATTCATACAGAAAATAACTTAAAATTGCCCTGGCAAAAAATCTTCAATGGTACCTAAATGGTATTCGTATGGTGGTGAATGGTAGAAGCTGTGGTACATGGTATAGTGTTGTGTAAGTAAAAGGTGTGCACTGAATGGTAAGAGGTGTTCTTGTGTACTTTATATGGTATCTGAATGGTAGATTAATTGGTAAACGGTCTGTCAGTTGTGTATGAATGATACGCTGAATGGTAAGTGGTGTTCGTTTGTCTGGTAGATGGTATATACCAGATTGACTGGTTAGTGGTCTTTCAATTGAGTGTGAATGGTAACTGGTATTCATTGTGTGGTAAATGACGGCATATTGACTGGTTAGTGGCCTTTTCAGTGGTGTTAAAATCGTATATGCTGAACGGTGAACGGTATTGACAAGTAAATTGTCTTTCAGTGGGGTTTAAATGGTATATACTGAATGGTAAATGGCATTAAGCGTATGGTAAATGGTAAACTTATGGCAGATTTACTATTAAATGATCTCTCAATGGTATTTAAATGGTATATGCTGAACGGTTATGTATTCACTATGATGGCATATTGACTGGTTCGTGGCCTTGAACAGTGGTGTTTGAATGGTATATGCTAAATGGTTGGTAAACATATGGCAAGTTGATTGGTAAATGGTCTCTCAATGGTGCTTAAATGGTATATGCTGAACGGTAACTGGTATTAATTGTGTGGGAAATGATGGCACATTGGCTGGTTCATGACCTTTTATTGGTGTTTAAATGATATACGGTGAATGGTGGTGACTAGTAGATGGTATTTCAGTGGTGATTAAATGGTGTATGCTAATGGTAAATGGTATTCATTGTATGGTAAACATATTTTAGTTTGCAAAATCAGTAAAATGCGCAGTTTTATTCATTATTTACTTAGTTTATCAATAGTGTTTGAATAAATCAATTTTAGAATTTCTATAATAATGTATACTGAGCGCTATCTATTCATGTAGGATCACTTCTATGCGAAAAGTAAAACAACAGGTAACTATGACATTTCTAGCCCTTTGAGTAGATGTTATATATACTGCAATTACAAAACCACCAAAGGTGGAAATTAAATGATAAGTCAGTAGTAAACCAATGGTGGAAGCCAAATTGTATGTCAATGGTGAAAGGTCAATGGTAGGTCAATGGTATGCTAATGGTTTGCCAATGGTGCAAGGATAGAAGGTGAACGGTATCTCCGTGGTAGAGCAATGGTGTATGTGGAAGAAAAATAGTGAATTGTGTATGGTAGACCAATGGTGGATAGTGAATGGTGTTTCAATGGTAGACCAATGGTAAATGGAACAAAAAAATGCATAAGTAATATTCAAATATTATTGGTGCAAATAATTGCATACACCTTTAAGAAAATTAGGTCTTTACATGGTATCCCAGTGTTATACCATTAGGTTATCATTCACGTACCATTCATGTGCCATTGGTATGCAAATGAGGTATACCATTTGTCTAAAAATGTTAATTGGGTCGAATCGTACATTTCAGTGGTAAATAAATGGTAGCCAGTGGTATGTTATGTATGACACTTTCATTGGTACTTTCGAATGGTATTCCAATGGCATACCAGTGATTTTATTATTATTTTTTGTTAGGGTGCTATCATGCCTACGTGCCTTTATAAAATTAAAGGTATTACTTATTACAATAATGTAAAAAAATGCACTTTTATCTAAGCTTATTAGTTTAACTTTTTTTTTAATATCATACCGTGTATTAGTTGCTTATTTTGCGCTGTTCTGCGGCTTTTTTCAAAGAATAAGTCATTGTAATCAATACCTAGGTTTATCGGCTGCAGAGATCAACATCACTACCAGACAATCACGAAATGCCCAAGAAAAATCGTCGGATCTGCTTTTTACTTGGCTACATAAACAGCACCCGTGCGGTAATCACCGGGAGAAATTGGCAAAGGCATTTGAATCGGCTGATAACAAACACCTAGCTGACGAAATCAGAGACGGTACTTTCATGGAAGACAAGCTTGAAGGTAAATGTCAAATGCTGTAATTTGACAAGAAATATGACCGAAACTCAGCATGGAAGAATTAATATAATTATGTTAGAACTATCACTATAGTACAAGTAGTGGTGGTGTTTTTTGTTGCTGTTATATGAGAAGTGTTAAAAAAATAGTAGAAGTAGAAGTAATGGGGAAGTAGTAATTGTTGGTGGTGTTGTTTTAATAGTAAAAGTGGCGGTTTCCATTTTTGTAATTTTATAAGTAGTAAATATTGAAAATAGTAGAAGTAATAGTAGTATAAGTAGAAGTAGAAGTAATAGAAGTAGTAGTAGTAGTAGTAGTAGTAGCAGTAGTAGTAGCTAGAGTAGTAAAAGTAGTAGTAGTGGCAGGAGGAGTAGTAGTAGAAGTAATAGTAGCAGGGAAGTTATTAGGAGTTCAGTACTAGTAGTAGTACTGGTGGTAGAAGTAGTAGTTGGTAGTAGTAGTAGTAGTAGTAGTAGCAGTAGTAGTAGTAGTAGTAGTAGTTGTTGTTGTTGTTGTAGGACTAGAAGTGGCAATAGTAGTTTGTAGTTAGAAGAAAAATTGTAGCACATGTAGTAGCAGTAGAAAATGACGTAGAAGTAGTAGGAGGACGATGGGGAGGGGTAGGAGAAGGAGGAGAAAGAGAGGGAGAAAGAAGTGTTAGTAGACTGCCCTGGCTGCATTGGCAAAAAGAAATGAGAAATGTATGTCTTTCATTTAAAATGGCTTTCAATGCGAATTCACATCATCTTTTAATGGAATGGTTATTCATTTTTCCTGAAGATACACGATACTCAAAATGTTTCAAAACATAAATAATTCAAAATTGAGTGCATCGTCACATGGTCATGGCTTGCCGAATTAGGGCGAAGAAGTAGTGGCAGTAGTCGCAATAGTTCCTTTAGTAGTAGTAGTCGTAGTAGTAGCCGTATTTGTAGTATTATAAACACAACAAAAAAAGTAACTACCCCCCTTTTCAACATATCATAACTTTCAAGAGTGTTCCTACACTCATTGACTAACTTATGTGTGAAAATGTGATTGGTCTGTTGGGTCATGCATGAATGAGCATGCATTAAAGGTGAAAATGTCACTTTTCAAAAGTCACATGAGTCATCTCTTATGCCAAAATAATGGTAAATAATGACATTTTTTCCTTTATTTATAAAGTGTGCTCACTCAACCATGTCATGGTTACAACCTCCTATGTTCGTACAACACGTAAAGATACATTTTGCTGAAAAAATTCGGATTTAAATTTTTGCAGTAAATTTAATGGATTTTACAATTTTAAAATCGAGAAAGGGTGGACATTTTTAAATTGCGGTCACCGAAGCGAAAAATATGCAAAAAGTGTCAAAGGGGGTATGAGAGGATCAAACGACAGATGATTAACATAAATATCGATAAATCATTCACCAGAAACAGAATTTGTCAAAATCCTGCATCAAAAACCCCCCAAAATGACCCTTGTGACTTTTGAAAAGTGACTTTTTGCCTTTAATATGTGCTCACTCATGCATGACTTGACGGACCAATCACATTTTCTCACAGAATTTAGTCAATTAGTGCAGGAACATCCTTGCCAAATTATTGGGCTCAACACCGTTCTTTTTTAAAGTTATAGTATTTTGAAAAAGGGGTTAGTTACTTTTTTTGTTGTGTTTAGTTGTAGGAATAGTAGTAGTAGTAGTAGTAGTAGTCGTCGTAGTGGAAGTCGTTGTCGCCATAGTAGTAGTTGTAGCAAATATAGCTGTAGTAGTAGTAGTAGTAGTACTAGTAGTAGTAGTAGTGGAAGCAGTAGCAGGTGGAGGAATAGTAGAAGTAGTAGTAGAAGAAGCAGTAGTAGTAGTAATAGAAGTAGTTGTAGTTGAAGTAGAAGTAGTGTTACTAGGGTGATTTTACAGCAAAATATCACGCTTGAATTTTGTTTCGGAAAACTGCCCCAGCCACCATAAATTACTCCGAAAAGAATTAGGCTACACTCGGTAAAATTCCTCCAAGTCCATAATTATGAACACTGTGTAACTATGGTTTTTGTGTGGATTCGTTTGTACAGAGGAACAGAGATTGACGCTACGGCGTATAGGAGATCTGCCAAACCTGGTAGACCGGCGATGACCAGCATCACGAAAGGAAAGCACACCTCCCAGAACCCGCCAGATTCGCAATCTGTTGCTCTTCTTCATTTCCGTTCCCGCTCTTTCACTAAAAAAATTGACGACGAAAGTCTTCATCAGGGTAAGGAAAACGCCACGAAGCAAAATATTCTCAGAGCTCTGTATCATGAATTGTAATGTGATCATAGATAGCAACTCCGAAATGTGCTCATGTGTTAGACTGTTAGTACATGTAATAATAATTACTACACGTGTAGAATCTTGTCAATATCACTGAAATTTATGATACATGGCGCTATTTAATTACGATTATTTCTACAATTATTATAGGAAAAACAAATGGAAAAAATATAAAGGGCAAAAGTCATATCCAGTGTCTAAATATTGCAACACTTCTACAAAATTCAACTTGAATAACGCTTAAAATTCAGTGAATTTCTTGTATTTGTTTTTAAAGTTTACAACCTCTGGATCCCACATTTTTATGTAGGGCTATATCTATTTAGCTCGATTATATCTAAGACCAAATATGACACCCCCCCCCCAAAAAAAAAAAATGCTTGACATGCTTATCCATGAAGGGAATATAAACTCATCAATTTAATATTCCTTGCCCCAAAAAGTCTAAACAGAATGATTTTTTTTTTCACCTATATTGATGCAAAATGAGTACCTTACGGGAGAGAAGCATTAAACAATAATAATTGTTACTCTTTTATTTATCCAATGCATGACTCGATGGGTTATCATTATCTTCTGTACAAGCCTATCGCTCTCAAGGTTTAAAGGCAGTGGATCTCATTTGCAAACATCCCCGCGGACCAGAAAAAGATAACCCATGCCCTTAGGCTATTGATGATGGGCATGTCTGTGAAATCTGGGTGTCAGTAATTACATAGAATTTGAAAAATGCGAAAGAAAAACAATAGCCGTTTAGCTGTTTAGTGTATGTTCTATTGTAGGATTTTTTTCTCGCGAGAAAAAAAAAATCAAATCAGAGTCTAACGGTCACTATAATTGCACTAAAACTGAGTTTTCAGCTCCTATATTTTGCCAAAGGTTCCCAGATGTCATTTTATTCTAAATGCCATTGCATTTACACAATGTTAATTTTTAAGCATGCAAAAGAGATGCCCTGCCCTTAAGCATTATACATTTTTATGAAAATAGCAACAGGACACTCATGCTCATAATTATGAAATATTTTGTTGATAGTTAAGTTCTTTCTCCTATATCGTCCAAAATTGTCAAGACATGTATTAATGTTTGGATTTCATGAATTGACTGAAGTAAAAACTAGAATACGTTTGAGCGCAATAATAATTATTTATTTATTTTCTAAAAAATCCACAAAAAAATCATGAAAAAATATTAAATTAAAGCAATAAAAAATACAAAAAACGGATAAATTTTGATCTAATGTCATTTATCATTAAATTAACATCAAAATTGTCTGTTACAAGTCGAATAACGCGCGCAACCACCACGTGACTCAACAATAACAATAACGCCATTTTAAACACAGGTTTTAGCGACGAGTCGGATGCTACAAAATGCTTAGCATTACTGAAATACTTAGATTATGTTTGTTTCACCTGGGTTGAGCAAATATTAATCCCAGATGTACCGTTCACGGAAAAGTGGCAACTTCTAAAATATCTTTTAAGTATTCCATAATTATGAGCATGAGGGTATTTGCTACATTATAAATGTTGTCATAATAAGACGCTCGGGTGAAGAATAAATATAATTATGCTTTGCTCATGAATAAGAGCTTCCTGATGTAAGACCGGTTATTTAAGATTATCTTACCTTCAAATACAGGAGAAACTAGTGTCAACGTTCGTCATGAGCAGCTGAGCCGAGCTGAAACAGAAAAGGGCGAATTTGTTGAGGAGCAGCCTCGTTGTCGATCTCAAAATTCAGGTAAGCATTTACCATTGGATCTGACGACATCCACTAGATCGCCGACAATATTAGGAAGGAAGGTGGAAGCAAATGATGTTTAATATTTCCGGGTGTCATTTCGGCGTTCTGTCGGGATCAGAGGCAAAAAAGGTGTGAAAATTATCGTTTCCTGGGACGATGCTACTAATTTTTGCATAATGATTGCAGACCCACGTGGGAGTGTCCTATAGGAATCAATCGGGAAGGGCACGAAATGCCGCAGAAGCTCTTAACTCTTCCGTGTCTTTACCATAAGTGCCCACAGTTTCGCCCATATAGATCCGCACTCTCACACATGTCTGTGTCCTTGGGTAAAACACTTTATCTCCAATACCCTTCTCCATCCAGGAGTAACAGCAGGTACCTAAGAGGACGAGAAATCCCTTGAAAGCAAAATTGGCTTGGGCACCTCAGTGGCTGCTGGACTAGGAATATTGCCCAGGAAGTGGAGAGGGTGTACACCAGTGCAGGCGATGATCAGGGAGGGTTAAGTGGTAAGAGAGTGCTGATTCAAGAGTATAAACCACCAACTCTACCTTTAGAACATTTCGCCTAAATAACATAAAAGTTACAGACGCTATTTTGTGGAAATTATAGTAGCCGTAACAATTGTATATATTCATATTATTGCATTAGCATACCCTGCAGTGTGGTGTGTATGATAATGTGATATTTATTTACAGGTAACAAAATGGGTGCCATATGCATCTTTGCTAGATGACATATATCGTATACTTTTTCTCATAATAGACCAGTAAATAAATATTGAAATAGTACTAGCGAACTGAGCGTGACAGACAAATTAAACAGCAGTTTGTGTTTTTGTTCATTACTCAAAATTTTGAGAATATCCCAGAGACATACATGCATGGTCTCCACAAGTAGCAAAAGAGATAAGGTGATGGTCAGGTGTATTTCTGGGAGTTTGCAAAAAGAGTCCCTTAAATGTTGACAGAGTCTGTAACTACTCCCATGAATGACAACTTCCCCGGGGACGACTCCTACTTGACTAATCCCCGAAGGACAACTCCTCCAGAGGACAGCTTCCATAAATAACAACTCTCCAAAGACAAACTCTCCTGGAAGACCACTCCCCCCGACGGCAACATCCCCAGAGGAAAACACCCCTGGAGGACACCTCTCCCTCTCCTCCTCCTCCCCCGACGGAATTTTACAATGTTTCTTGTCTAAAAAGTCTAGTTTAACAGGGAGTTGTTTTTTCGGGGTAGTTATCCTCTGGGGAGACGTCTTCGGGGGAGCTGTCCTCTGAGGGAGTTGTCCTCTGGGGAGACGTCCTTCTGGGGAATTGTCAAGTGGGAGTCATCCCAGGGGGAGAGGTACTCCACGGTAGTTGTCCTGATTTAAAGATAGGGTTCAGGATTTGCACGCCAGAAAACGAAAAACTGAATGAAATCAGCTGAATCGTTCACAATGTGAAGTTTAGTATACCCTCCCTACTCAAAAGTATTGCAACATACACTATAACGCATGCACTTTGAGTTGAAGGGGTCTTTCTGTAATGATGTCCAATTTAAGTTTATTACTGGAAAATAACAAATTATTTGAAAAGAAATCAATGAATACAATTCCTCCTTTCTTCTCAATGGCGGAGAGGTTATCAAATGCAGGCGCACCCACGAGAGAGGGGCTGGAACATAAAAAAATCAACATTTGTCGCCTGCCTATAGGGGTGGGGTCTTAATTCACACTATCGTCGTTATTCGATATCATATTTGCCGTCAAACGTTTTTGATGGCTTGGAAAGACTTCCTACAACGAAAAATGTTAATATGTTCCTTTGGAACTGTCTCAGAAAGAAGACACCATGCCGCGAAGAAGAGAGCGCCTCCTATCTTCATAAGACAGTGATATAGGAGATTAAGGCTACTAATTCAAGATGATGGTCTTCTCTCCACATTATTGTATTCAATGTACTGAAAAGTCACATGACAGTAAATTTTAGGATGTTTACAACAGTAAACCGCCTTTAGAATTCTGAAAGAATAAGAAATTATAACTTGACGAGGTCTTTTATAAAATACGAGGCGTATCCTCCTTACCACTGTCTTATGAAGATAGGAGGCGCTTTCTTTTTCGCAGCCTGGTGTCTTCCTTCTGAGACAGCTTCAAAGGAAAATAATTATCATTTTTTGTTTGTAGGACGTCTTTCCAAACCATCAAAACCGTTTGACAGCAAAAATGAAATCGAATTACGATGCTAATATGAATTAACACCCCACCCCAATAGGGAGGCGAAAATGTTAATTTTTTTTTATGTTCCAACCCCTCTGTCGTGGGTGCGCCTGCATTTGATAATCTCTCCGCCTTGGAGAAGAAAGGAGAAATTATATTCATTGATTTCTTTTCAAATTATTTGTTATTTTCCAATAATAAACTTCATTAGGACATCCTTATAGAAAGACCCCACCAACTCAAAATGCATGTGTTATAGTGTATGTTGCAATACTTTTGAGTAGGGACGGTAAATAAACACCTGTCATAAAACCTTTTGGTAGAATACATAGTTTTGGGGAAAATTTAGACGGTTAAACTTCAAAATTTGCAAAATGACGGACACGTCCAGTTAGTTCTGATATTGTCTAACGGCCGCTAGCCGAAGGTCACGCAGAGTTCACCGCTTGACCACTGCGTTATGCGAACATACACATAACTGTGTTCTGCAATTTGAGCAAAATTTAAACTCACGGAAAGAACAACATTCTGGCAGCATATCGTTCCTAGTTTTGGTCATAAAAAACAAGTTCGTGACGTATGGATCACAAGCTTTCAATACACAGTTCTTGTACATACCTACCGTTTGGTAATGATGATAAAGGGAAGTGACGGACTTACAAATCCTAAAACCTATCTTTAATGTATGATACCATTCCAGGAGAAAGATCTCACCCAGTGTTATGCAATCGATTTTCTGCCCCCGGGTCACTCACTGGGCACAAACCATCTGAGAGGGAACACACCTTCTGGCAGAGGTTTCGTAAAAGTCAGTCTTATGATGTATCAACCAGTCAAGAAAATGAAGCCGGTAAGTTTTTTTATTTATTTTTTTTTACATTCTGTCCATGTCTGACAGTGCCATGCATGTAAAGTTTACAACAAGGAGGTGGTTACAACAAAACTTGTAGAAACCAGTATTTCAGACCATTGGATGTATATGAGTGTCTGACAGTGAGGAATCAACTATGCATGAGCAAGTACCTATATGAAACATTTATTTTGAAACCGTGTTAAACCCACTTTAGAGAAAAGGGTAGAGAAAAGGGTTTTTAATGATTTTTAGTCACACATGATTTGTAATTTCTCAGATGCAACGTTATAGCCTTCATCATATAATCACAAAATTCTCCTTAAAACAAATCTAGATTCCCTTTCTTTATTATTTCAATTTGAATATTCAAACTTTTTGGATGTATCTGATTTTGGAAATAAACATTGATTAATCATTACGGCAATTATGGATATTATGATAATACAGATACAGTATAGGGATTCGTTCAGAGGCGTCGATCCTGGGGGGGGGGGGGCAAACATATCGATTTGCCCCCCAATAATTTTGACAATTTGAAAAATCCATAGTATGTAATGCAAATATATGTTTTAAAAAGCATTGGAAAGCACTATAAAACCATTAAACATGGCATCAAAATACTATTTAACATACAAAATTGTCAATTTTCTGTATTACAATTTGGCGCGCGGAGGGCGCCGAAAATGTTGAACATTTTTTTTTTCACTTTTGCCACCCCCCCCCCAAATCCGAAACATGCATCGACGCCCCTGGATTCGTTAACAAGAAATCTCAAGAAACTTGGTGGATTGTTACCATAAAGTCAAACGTTATCAAAAGTCGAACGTCTTTGAGTGAAAATTCATGCATTCATTCACAAACACAAACAAAGACAGAGTTATAAAATTGCACACGAATAGAAAAAAAAAGTTTCTGTCCCGTAATATTATTAAAATCATTTCAGAAAACTATTTTGATTCCAATGGGCGCAGTCAATAGATATCTCTCCGACATTATCATCGATGGAAATCTTAATTTGTTAACAGTAACAGTCCACAACCCCTGTAGCCTACCACTTGCTTTTTAAAATCAAAACATCATAACAGACGAACAGCTATCAACAAGATAGCATGCAAGACTCGGATACAGATTGAGACCATTTTAGATAATGCTTTTAGCATGTGGAAACCAATATCATTGACCTTTGACCCCAACCTTTCATCTTTCATTCCTCCATCCGAAAAGAAACATACCTACCAAAGTTCGACACCAATGGACAGTCTTTGTAGAATTATTGATTTTAATATTATTTTTTGCATTGTTCAGTTCATTGAACTTTAACCTTTGACCTCAAGCGAATCTCGTCCAAATATTGTCAGTTCCTTTACTAATCATAGTGCCCCTCCGTGCCATTTTTTAAATATAAAATCCACTATGGAATTTTTGAGATTTCGTATTAACTGGAAATGGCAGATTGTGTACTCTTACTCAACACATTTATGTGTTGAATTTATTACAGGTCAGTTATCTCCACACACTTCACCGCGAAAACATGGATCCCGGAAGGTTGCCGGTAAGAAACTTGATTGACCACAAAACCATTAAATTTTTTTTAAAAATCATACTCAAACAATTGATTTTCTAGTATGTAAATGAGGCTACAATCATCTTTAATACTACCTTTAACTCTAATTATTAAGGATTGCTGCATTGGTTAATATGCTACGTTTTGTGATGGGAATGTGGAGAGCTCCCCTTCGATTTTGTACACAGAATTTCATAGCATTTTCTGAGATGTTGGTAGAGAAAGTGGCCCAATTCTGTCAGAGAAGCATGCAGAAACCTTTTTTATGCTGTTACATATACCAAAACAGAACAAACAAGTGAATGTTGACTTTTCTGATGACAAATTTGAAAACGTGAAATTTGTATAAATAATAAATTAGATATTATTTACATTCTTATCGCAAAAAAGTAGTAGAGATGGCAAATTGAGATTCCTCCATTATAATTACCCCCGCCAATGAAGTTGTGAGATATATTGTGATCACTTGTTTGTCTGTCTGTCTTTCTGTTTGTTTATGTGTGTGTTCACGTATGTTTGTTAAGACTCTCACAGGCACAGTTGTACATCTAGCCCTATAAAATGTTTGCATTTGTTTCAAAAATGAAATACTTTACCAACTTAAGTTTTCATAGTCATAGGTCAGACATTAATCTCAATGTCAAGCAAAATGCAAAAAGAAAAAGCCCCACACAATAGCTCATGTACGCGTACGCATCATATATTTTTCGGCCTTCAGACTGTGAAACAGGTCTACCGACATCAGCGGCTTCAGGCTCTACATATGGTAGACGGAGAGTGCAGCGATTTAGTTGATTAATCGTAAAAAGTGAATGATTGCCAAATCAGCAACTTAGTCGACATTTGTCAAACATTTTCTAGGTAATTGGGTCGTTGGGGAGAAAATAGTATTTTTAACGGGGGTACCTGCTCTCTTTGTGTACAGCTCTAGTTATTAATGTTTTTTTTCTTTTCTGTTGTTTAATTAGATATCGAATCGTTGGACCTTTCTGACCTTGATGGCAAGTGGCCTGAGCTAGCCAAACATGGATTGAAGAAGAGAAGTATAATGGATATGGATGGACTAAAGAAATTAGCTGCAACATTGTTTAAAATCAAACAATTCGAAATTGCAGGAGAAATATTCAGAGGTAATTAAATCTATGAAATCATTATTTGTTAAGTGTACTATTTTTAATCTTGATATATAGAGTCCAGACTCAATCGCCCGGCTGGCAGACGGGCGTTAGCAAATGCTCTAAGCAGAAGGGATTAACAGTAAATTGTTTGTAACGTGACAACCATTGGCTTATTTCACATGAAGTAAGAATAATATTAATAATAATGATGATGATAATAATAATAATAATAATAATAATAATAATAATAATAATAATAATAATAATAATAATAATAATAAACATACATTTATATAGCGCATTTACTATGTGTACATATTCAGCTGCGCTGTTTCAAAGTATTGTGATCTTTTAGATCCTTCTATCAGTGAGTAAGGCGAAAATATGGAATAAGCCTATGGGTTTCAATTAAAACGCAATTTACTGTTAACGCCCTTCTGCTTAGAGCATTTGTTGACGCCCTTCTGCCAGCCAGGCGACGTCATATGTTAATGTACCACTGCTTCAGGGAGACAGACGAGTTCTGCTGCTCTCTGTTACAAGCAGCTATATGTTCATATAACAAATCATCCCCTGCGTCTCCTACAGGCGGGAAACGCGAGCGGCTCTAATTAAAACTATAGGGCCCGATGTGATTGCAATAGTACTATTTTGCTGAGGGGCGTAGCCCCGAAGCAAAATAGTACTACTGCAGTCACCGAGGGACCATAGTTTTAAACTAGAGCCTCGAATGAAGGCCGTACATATTTCTCTATAAACTACATTCATATATTCATTGTTTATTGATTGGTTAAAAGATTTCAATAAAATATGCAATTAACGTTAACGTTAACTCGGCGTTAACTAACGTGAGATCTAACTTACGTTATAGATCACTATTCACAATTAAATACATGTAAGTAACGACTAACGAGTCTAACGTTGCTTACCGTACAGAACAGTTCTTGCACCCCAAGACATTAATGAAAAAAAGTAAAAAAGTTATCATGAAAGCAGAACTGTAGCGTGGGTTTCCAACCCGGGTCACACGCGCAATAAACTCTAAGAGATGTGACATGCGCGCTTTCCAATGTAACAACACAACGTGACTTGACAAGCGTCGTGTTCTTCAGCTATATGAAGCAAGAGTTTCGAAAGTTCGTGGAATAATATAGCGTCGGGCGTAACTTGCTAACCCAGAATTCACACTCGGTCAATTTATAGCGAACAATTTAATTTCATTATTCCCAACTAACATCTGCTGATGATGGTAAGTTCGACGTCCAGTTCTTTAAGCTATCGGCGACACGAAATGAGCCAGATATTTGACATTCGCTAGTGTGCAATCGTGACATGTGTAGCATAGCTGTAGCTCCTGACACAGCGCAGCCTCGCCGCAGGGAGCGGCACGACGAAATATATAAAAGTTTATTGTGAAAAAACTAAGACATAATTTAATGAGAAAAAGGCATAATATCAACAGGGAATTACATACCTTTCCGATAGTGTTACATTTACGGCACCATTGTTTAAATTTCATAATAAAAACTCAACATTTCCTTCCTTTTTTTTCTTGGTTTTGGTGTGCGGTGAATATTCGCTGCTGGCATAAGCCAGCATGAGCTAACCTCTGATTGGCTAAATGCCGACAGATCGAACAAATCGTGGAGCAAATCAGATTGCGAGAAAAATACTATTTACGGCTTTGAAGTACTATTTACGGATCCGTAAATAGTACTTTCTCACAGACTCGCGAGGTAGTGTTTATTTTTCATCATGTGACATACTTTTAACCAATCAATGAACAAGAATATGAATGCAGTTTATAAATACAATTACCTCGGTGCTTCACGATGCGCTAGGCAATGGAACATTATCAAGCAAATTTCAACAACCTTCTTGAATGATGCTGTAGCAGTTTTCATTCAATTATTTGTTATCAAATACATATATATAAGCCCAGAGGGCCCCCAATAGAATATTCTCCTGTCTGCGCAACGAATCCTCACGCGTTTGTGAAAACCTGCCTAAAAAGCGTTGACGCCAGGGTAAAAATGGGCAGGAAAGCTCCAACTACCAAACAACGCTTCGACATCAAAATACACTTGTCTGCGGACTCTCCTTAATATAGGATACCTGTTATATGAAAAGCAGTGCACGGCTCGGTTGATCATACAAGATAATTAATACCTCGCATGCACTACTCAAATCACATACTTCACAAGGCGGAAATGGGGTTTGGCGGGGGTATTTTCAAGAGCTAACACAAAACACTATATCCACCCAGCACCAATTATGAACTATCATGTCGTTCCAGCGGCATATACTACGTTATTTCCACGCTGCTATCGCATACCATCGTTTATGTTACAATTGCGGTTTCTTTGTACGTAGAGCCGCCAATTATCATTTCCGTCTCTGCGTCTCCTTGTGCGCGCACACAGTTAGGCCTACCGCGCAATGTGGTTCTCAAGTTAATACACCAGCTCCTGAATGTAAACAATTTTAACGATGTTGGACCGTTAAAATATATTACTATCAATGCACTTGATTTTTATACAGCTGTCATCAAAGATCATTTGAAGCAGCTCTACGTTTCATCACGCATCACAGAGACGATACAAGTCATGGCCCTATCAACTCAGCAGGTAACAGGTCCTCAGATGTCTCTTGAAAGCCTGCTATCCACGATGAGAAGTGGTAATCTTCCGAGACGAATTGTCATTGAGGCGCAGTCACGGGAAGACTGGGAATTAATGGGCCAAAAACTTGCCTTTGATTGGGCGCAAGAGATTGATCCAGGTTCAACGCTGGGGGACATTGATTTCATTTTCAACGTCAACGCAGCAGAGATTGATCCACACAAACCAGTCGCCGAGGAAATATCACGCCAGTGCCTTCCCGTGGATTTGGAGCTGCCGTCCGATCGGCTCGAGTCATATCTGTGCGACAAGAACATCCAGACCGTTATCATCCTACAAGGAGACCATGATGAATTCTCACAGCTCATGACGTCAACAGCAACAGATGAATTGGGAACGGCATTCAAGGATCTAATCAGCAATAAGTATCTCCCAAACTGCATCGTGATTTCAATGTCAGACCCAAGTTTGGCTCTGCCAGGGCTAACCAGCTTTGCACATTATAAAATGGACTAAGACTAGTGTCTTGGGTTTCAAGAGAACGCAGATTAAGTGTACTCTGGAGGTAGAAAAAGTTGGAGTGAGTGTACTCTGGGTATCTTTACAAAAAAATCCCATATTCCTCAAATTCCAGTTTGCATACATTGCATCATTTTGCTATCTTAATTATCATAACGTCGTATAAGGTGTCATTTATGAAAATAGAATTTAGTCCATATCTCGTGACTGGAGTTATATGTAACTAAGATGACGTGCGGATCACCTAATTCGTCTTAGTGACGAATTCAAATCTAGTTATTTATTTTTCTCGTTCCTTAGGTTGAGGATATATTGGCGTAGATTCGGCAGGCTCATTAATATTCATGAGTTTGGAACAACTTGGTTACATACATCAAGATCACAAAATTACCAGTGCTCGTCACCGAATCGCAGCTAGCTGTGTGGTTAGAGAGGCAGTCTTCATATCTGAAGATTCTTAGTTCGATTCTTATTGGAGGCAATATTTTCAAAGCTATTTTTTATCATCTTTTTTTTTTAATTAGATTGGAGATGAGGTTTATTCCGTCAAACGAAACTTAGAAAAATAAAGTCACCTAGCGAGATTTCCAAGCTCATGAGTATTAGTGAGCCTGCCGAATTTACGCCATTATAGTCTCAACCCGTTCCTTTAGAGTTTTACATAATACCCCCGTACGCGAATATTTTATTTACACAACTGTTTAGCCATTTTCAGCAAAGTATTTGAAGAAGTGCCCTGGGGTAGGAGTCTAACAGGTCTAGTTGTCAGCGTCACCACGAGTTCAGTGGTCTATGCAAGGAGGTACCTCCTTGGTCTATGTACTACATGTGATGCTTATAGCTATAAGCACGCAGTGCCATGGCCACGCACGGCGAACGAATGCCTCGATCATACATTCGCACGCCAGATTGTACACACTTGGCCGAGGTTGGTGGTGGTGGGTGGGTGTGGAGGATGTGTGGCTGATTTGTTTCTTATATAATTTCAAGTAATAGATGCAATGATTTGTTTCTTATAAACAATCCACTATTTGACAGTACATGTATATACTCATTTGCACAAGAAACATGCATGAATATTCAGGCCAGAGATCACCCCCTTAAAACATGCGTGATAATTAGATAGAGTTATTAGGTTCTATACAATTTCTCAAATGTTCTGAGCCTCTTCCTTCATACTATAGTCGGATATCATACATCCAAGTCAGCTGAAAATACGAAAAAAATGAGTATAACCGACTCATGGCATGAGACTCATGCAATTCATTACAAAGAACACAAGTTTCACTTTGGTCATTGTTGCAAGCACTGCACTGTGTACACAGTGCATTTACATGAGCAGCATACAGCTAGCATACAGCATACACAGTATGCAACACGAGCAGTACGTCACAACACACTGACCGTCAGGATGTGCGATCCCAAATACCCGCGTTATTCTTTGCTGCCAGTCGTTTGAAGAGCCTATTTAACTGATATGGCTAAACAGCTGTGTAATTAAAATATTCGCCCCCCGTACCTGAGGAATGTAAACAATACCAAGCGAACACCGCCACCATCGGGGAAATCAATACGATTCGTGTGAATATAATTGTTTCTACGTTTGAGCGTGAAATACGAAGTTCACACGCTACCAGGAGTGCATGAATGCGAATTACGCGTGTTAAGAGTTAAACTTGTTTGTCATAATTATCTACAGCCCTAGGAATTTTCAAAATTCATGTAATATGAATGATTAACTAATTTACATAACTCAATTGAAGGGGTTAAATCCCGGCAACATTAAATGCGCAATGATAATTGAGATTTTTCATTTGTATGCTCACTTTGGAATCTGTGGTTAAGCCACTTGTCTTGGGTGATCGTAAATAGAATAACTCTATAACACGGATTTACAAAATAATATTTCAATAACAGGCATGATGAATTTGAGACGACCGTCTTTTATTTAAATACACATAACTCAAGTTGCCGTCGTTGAATTTTATGCAAATGATTTTGAAATGTGTAAATCAGTCAAAGAAATTAAAGGCAAGGTTCACCTTGGCGTCAAGTTGGTTTTAGTAGAAGCCAAAAAATGAGAGAAACATATCAATGAAAGTTTGGTGAAAATCCACCAAAGAATAACAGAGTTTCAATTTTGTGACGTCACATGCGAGCATCTCCCCATATGTCATGTAATATAAATCCCATAAAATTGTCATTTTTAATGGTTCATGATAATTGAATGGGTTTTTCATAGAAGCCTGTATGAAATAAAGTGTCTTGATCATATTTGAATGCATAGATAAAATCATTTTAAAATTTCTGAGAAAACGGCACTTTGTGGAATTTATATCATATAACATATGGGAAGCTGCTCGCATGTGACGTCACACATTTAAAACTTTAAAATCCCATATCTTTGTTATTCTTTGATGGATTTTTGTCAAACCTTGGTTAATATGTTTCTCTCATTGTTCTGCTTTTATTGAAACCAACTTGACGTAAGGGTGAACCTTGCTTTTAAATACATCTGTCTGATTTTCCAGACGCCGCATATATCTATTTCAAAAATACGGTTACTATCTAACGTTAAAAAGCAGCATAACCGTCAAATCGCTCGTGTGGCTAGATTTGACAAGGCACTGTTCAGTACCCGTGTTTTGTGACTAATATAAGTTTAGTCAAAGTAAAAAGTTCGTAGCCAAAAACTATGTTGTGACTCAGACAAAGTGTGTAATTTTGTTGTCTCAAAGTAACTGATATTGTACCAGTTGCGGATTTAAAGGCAGCGGATCTCATTTGCAAATATCCCCGAAGACCAGGAAAAGATAAACCCATGCGCTTAGGCTATTGATGAAGGGCATGTCTGTAAAATCTGGGGGTCAGTAATTACATAGATTCTGAAATATGCGAAAGAAAAACAATAGCCGTTTAGTTACGTTCTATAGTAGGAATTTTTCTCTAGCGAGCAAAAAAAATCAAATTAGAGTCTAACGGTCACTGTAATTCCACTGAAACTGAGTTTCTAGCTAGTATATTTTGCTCAAGGTTCCCAGGTGGCATTTTCTTTTAAATGCCATTGTATTTACACAATGTTACTTTTTAGGCATGCAAAAGACATCCCCTTCCTTTAATTGTGTATATTGGCTGAATGTTTGAAGTCAATTTCAAGGGATATGGAATTTCTCTTGAATGAATTGTAATCTGGAGCAGATTCACGGTGCAAAAGTTGTCATTTGAATTGTTCCGTGTATACATATTTCTATCAGTACAGTGTACTTACAATGTAATTTTTTATATTAATAAAGTGCTCTATCGTTACACGTATTTCATTGCATTGCATTTTGTGTCTTATCCCCATCTACTGAAATTGACGACACGCTCAGTGGCTCGAGACAAGGGAACGTGTCGTTACACTGATATCAGTACATTAATACGTTGGCTACGGGAACCAGATATGCCATGTGTTTAGTCTCTGGTACTTTCAGAATCTCGGTTGCAACAGGTTAACTATAGCTCTCCCGATTTGTCCACCACCAATGCCCCAGGGTAAAGGTAAACCAGGAATGTAAGCTGTTAAAAAGGCAACTCAACACTAACATATGATAGAAGCTGCAAATAGTTTTATCAGTCCCTGAAAATCGATAGCAAAAGTTAAACCTCGGTCCCCCCTCGGTCTAACTAAACCTGACTTTCAGAAACAGAAATGAAGTTAAACTTGACTTAGACCGGGGTTCGGGTTTAAAGAGAATACACAGTACTGGTTGATTACTTGCAGAACAACTTCATTTTAATATCAGCCGCTTTCAAACCTTCTGTGAACAGATGGTGTTCTAAAAATGTCACTTTAGTACAGGAGAGAGTAGTTGAAAATAACAGAACACTTTGTTTTTTACAAATTTGCTACACAAATCCCCACTGCTGACAAAGTACTAACACAGCAATCAATATGTGGGACCATGTTAATTGTTGCCATACACACTGCAGCAACTGAGGGCACTCAGTCGGGTATTCAAACTGCCAATCCCTCAATTTTTGTATTGCATATGAAGTGAATTAGTCCCACATAATAATGCAAATGTAATTTACTCTCACCTGGAAACTAATGAAATGTGAAATTTTGATGAAAGATTTTCCATCATCAACCAGTACTGTGTATTCTCTTTAAGTCAGGTTTACCTAAATTCGAGTCTAAATTTAGACTGAAGGTATTTAAACCTGACTTCAGAATACGGGCCATTAATTCTCGAAATGATTCCCAATGTTTACAGTTGATATACGGTGTAGTGAAGATGATGCACCTTATCTCTGGCATTAAGAAAAAATAACGAATTTCTATAGTCATCACAAATTGAATATTATCATATTTTTAAAATAGATTTTCTTCCAGTACAATCACTTTTCATCGAAGGCACTGTCTGCCAATGTTTACAGCAAAACACATCTGAGTTATTTATAATCCTCCATGCTACGACATGAAAGTGAAGCCCTCAAATAATTGCAGTTCAATACAATTAATAAAGTATCTTTTCAACCATGAAAATCATTGAGCTTACCGTTGCAGTTTCTACCATACACTGTTGTGTTATAGATGTTTTCCCCCAGGACATTGATCTTTATATCGTCGATCTAATAATTTAGTATGGACTTGGTCCTCCTCTTCTCTCCTCTCCTTTAATCTCCTATTTTCCTTTTGCTTTGTCTTTATTTGTCTTTTTTACTTATTGTTTTGTTTTGTCTGTCAATTGTTGCTTATGGTTTTGTTTTATCCTTCATGTCCCATTTTTGTCCCATTTCTTTTCTTTCGTTTTGTAGACAATAGGATATAATTACGTTTGAGGCAGTTGCCAATCTTTAAAGAAAGGTGTAGCCGGCAACTAAAGGCCTCCGCACACTACAGTACACGACTTTTGTTGAACGACTGCACCGACTCGGATCCGAAATAAAAACGAGAGCTCATATTTCGTACACGCTGATTGTATGCGAAATATAAGCTTTGTTTTTTTTATTTCTGACCCAAGTCGGTGCAGTCGTACGACAAAAGTCGTGTAGTGTGCGGAGGCCTTAACAGGACTCATAAAATGACATTGTAAGTACTGAGAGAATTATGGTTCATAGTGATAAAGACAGCATAAATAAGGGGTGCTGTGTGACACGTATCCTCAGCAAGGCCCTACGATTAATCAATTTTTGTTGATATAAAGACTTTGCTAAATTTTCTATAGAAGAAACTTCATCGAAACTGCTACATTGGAAGGAGCTTATCGATTCAAAAAGAACATAATGTACATTACTACGGCGCGATTATGCGACGGTCCCGTAGGGTTAGCTTGATGCCAGCTAGCGTACGTGCGGTCTGATTGGTAGGCAAGAAACCCGAAATCTTTCTTAACTTATTCCTTTTAAGTGCTGGCGACATCATTCTTTAATTTTAGGGGCCTAAATAATCCAAGCTCTGCTTTTTATAACACGTTCTTCCATCTTTCCTTCAAAAAAAAATCTTACAAATATAAATATTTTTTTTTCATTATTTCTATACGTATTACGTTGGTGTAAGTTGTAAATTATGTAAAAACTATTAAGATTTCTTGTTGTCAGTAATGATTCATGTAATTACGTCTTGTTTACCATTACATTGCTTTATATTATGTGAACCAGTGGAAAAGACAATTCAATCAATCAAGCAAGCAATCAATCAGTCAGTCAGTCAATCAATTAATGTACCGATATTAATCGACTCTAAACTTTGTCAAATACGTCACATAATGCTTTCCGACAGACACAAAAACAAACGCAAACCTGCCCAAACACAAAACACAAGCTAACACACACATAAATACACGCACACACACACACACACACACACACACACACACACACACACACACACACACACACACACACACACACACACACACACACACACACACACACACACACACACACACACACACACACACACACACACACACACACACACACACACACACACACACACACACACACACACACACACACACACACACACACACAACGCAGACAAAGACCCCCACACACTTATATACCTAAACATACCGTATAGACGTATAGACACATTCGCACCCAACCAATCATTGTTCACCTACAACCGCGTTCACGGAATGCCATCCATACCTCAATGTTTACGTTCTGTAAGAATATAAACAAAAGATGTATGCAGTGGCAAAATGCCCATTATTTCCCATTTTGAGGTTATTATCAAAATCAAGCTCTTGGTTTTGATAAGTGCCTCGTGCATATCTTACTATTCCCTTGAACTTTCGAAATATACTAATTTGCACCATGTGTTTTAGTTTGTCACAGTACGTATTATTTACCTAAAACTAAATATTACAATTATGAAACATCGTATATTTCTTCTCGTTAATTTTTGCATTTTGTTCCACTTACGAATGCTTATCATAAAATTGTCATGAAAAGAGAAAGTTTCAATCAAGAACATGACAAATGTACTTAATCATAAATGAAAGACATAGGTCAATGTTTGAAATGCCCCCAAAATAAATAAAATTATATGTATATATATATATATATATAATATGTAATCACGTTACGACGACAGCAACAACAACAATAAAAGCTCCGTGGCTGCTTCTGGTGTGTATGATGGTAAGTCGAAAGATTTATTGACCAAACAAGCAAAAGACAAAACAAAGAAGAAAGATAGTTGCATTATATTAAAGTCACATAGCAGTATTGGAAGACGTTCTTAGTACGAAAAAAAAAAACTACTCTAGAAGAAATTAGTGTGTATGGCTCCTGCTGGTTAAGCATTTAATACCGGTAATACTTACTCCTGGCGAATTTGTCGTGTAACTTTGTATGAGATCAATTTCCTTTCCGGCACCAGAATTATTGAATATTGGTAAATGAAAAGTAACCAAATTCAAGACAAATCCCTTCAGCTGGGAGATACACTTTCGCTGGTGTATACACTCGCTGGTGTATACATTGGTATATGTTTCATTTTTTTTTATTTTAAAGGTATTTTGACTTCTCCCAATCATATCAACGCCCTAAAATGATAGATAGCATAGTAATAAGAGTCATCGAAGTCTAATACAGCCATTCCATACTTGTGTCGCGCGAGTCACGCATGCTGTGTGTTACGATTCACAAGTCAGGGTATAGAGTGTTTTACTTGATAGGGTAAAGCAGTCGACTTCAATATTTTCTCGATTTTGATCTTTACTCTGGTTTGTGACTTGTGTGACATGACACTTGCGTGATTCGCATGACATTTACGTGGAATGGCTGAATAATCATTGACGGCCGAAAGTAGTGATATCATCTTTTTGGGGGGAGGTAATCAGCGATTTAGAGGTAGGGCGCCCTCAGTTGGCAGTGGTACACGTTCCAGTGGTCTCCATTCCTTCTGACATTTTAAATGGATCATTGCCGAGTGGGTCTCGGCACACCAAGCCTGGCGAGCACGTGCCTGCACTCCGCCACACCCCACCGCATGGTTCACCCTGGACCTATTAAACAAAGCACATAAAAAAAAAAATCTTTAAGGTCCACTGTCATAACGGGATGAAAATTGCCCTCTTTTGACTAAAATCATAAAAAGATGCACTAATGATACCCATAATGCAATAGAAACAGTCATGATGGGGTGTAAAAATACAAAATATGTTTTCCTCCCACAATCTGCACACTATGGAACTGCAACAGTCCTTGTTCATGAATATGTGTGTATTCCAAGACTAGTTGTAATTCAGCTGACCCTTGACAGTGGGCCTTTAAAGATTGCGTTCATGCTGTGCGCATACGCTTGGCGAGTTAATGAGCTAAAATTATTCTTTATATCATTAATGTAAACACTCAACATAAATCTTAACCTCTCATAAAACTACTGACGTTTATAAAAACAAGTCAGGTTTCGTAAAAATAAGTTCTGATGAAATTCAAAGAGCATGCACTCTCGTCAAGACGCTCGCTGGTTTTAAATTTTTACACACCTGTTTAACTGGTTCGACTGCCAAACCCGGTTTGTTTATCATGTAATGAAAACCAGATAATAAATTTCAAATTTCAAATTCAAACACATGTATTTCTTTTTTTTAATGACAGCATGACAATATGAGTATAACAATTTACAATTTGTGATCATTATAATAATTACTTGTATACAATGGTAATGAAGTATATAGATTACTTATCACAGAATGGAAGAAAAGAACAGAAGTGATCACTTGAAAAGGAAGACGGCGTAATACCCGAAGGGAACTACCTAAAAAGGGCTAGGTCGATACAGTACAAAAGACAGACCACACGGAAGGAGAGGAAAGAAAGGGAGACAGATAAAAATAAAAGGGGGAAAAAAAACCCGATACCTAACGATCAAAGCTTACATGGTAAACGACTCGCACTTGTGCTGTCGCACGATTGTTAAGCAATCTTTACTGCCGGTGCACTCTACCAAATTGAAAATCAGTGGGTAAAGGCTACATCCTGTGCCCGAAACCTAGACATCCATAACAAAACACAACTAAAACATAATCCCAATTTCAAACGAATTATCGTATATATTTGAATACATTATAAAACATCTGAATGCTGAGTTTTGAACTCTGAAATTGTAGTTTTATATAATTGGTTCAAGAATTGCCATATCTGACCATAAAAAAATAACCATATATGATACTGAATGAACGAATGAGTGAGTGAATGAATGAACGAGTGAGTGAGTGAATGAATGAATGAATGAATGAATGAATGGGTAAAAGAATGTGTTAATCTCCTCTATTTTGCAATAATTATTTGCAAAATCAAATGTATGTAAGTCCTACGTCAACAGATAGTGTATAGTCTATACTCATTGAATAAGCGCGTTAAGTTTTTTTTTTTTACCAGTAGAATTGTGATAGTTTCATGAAAGGACGCTTGAAAAGAAAGGGGAGCTACAGGGGTTCCGATAGACCAATCATCAAAAAGGGTTTGGTGAACCGATTTCCAGAAGGGTCTGATAGACCGATTACCAAAAACGGGTGGGTGTACCGATTTCCAAAAAAGGGTCCGATAGACCGATCATCAAAAGGGTTCGGTGAATCGATTTCCAAGAAGGGTCTGATAGACAGATTAACCTGGAATTGAGTCTGATAGACTATTTCATGGTGCAGGTTTTCGTTCTTAAAACGCAATTACATGCAAATCAGTGAAACAATTTGCCAAAGTATTGCATTACCACATTATTAGAGGCAAATAGGAGATGGGTTAGGTGTAATCATTTATAACAGCCTGGGAAGCTCTGTCGCAGCAGAAAATTGAGTGTACCGTTTACGGGAGAAAATTATGTACGCGAATTTGGCACCACTGGTTTGGACCCATGAGCACCTTTTCCTGAAAAATTCATCTGCAAATCGGTTTATGATTTAGTATGTATGGTAAAAGCCAAAACCCCATTTGAAACGTGACGTGTGAATTTCCGAATGCGAACGACAATCAAACAACGCAAATGTGGTTGTTAGAAACCGCAAGAAACAGCACGCTGCTTATTTCTTCTGTTGAATATGCGTATTGGACCCTCTTGATCATCGGTCTAGTCAGACACTTTGAGTTATAAGGACTGTAATCCATTGGTAATACCACCTGGGAGAATACCTGACAACAGCCAAGTATCCACACTGGCCTCCGTGCGCACGGAGGTCTGGCAGTAGTTCATGCGGTAAGACTGATTCTCGCCAACTGGCACTAGGAGCACCCCTGAATGAGAAAAATGATTGTAAAGGCCTGATTCATATCATTCTTTGCAATTACAAAATGACAGGTACTAATATCAATGTGCTATGAAAATTTAAAGGTATTGGCAAATTTACCACAGTTAAACAAATCTGAGGCTACATGATCCCGATGCTACCAATGTCTCTGATGTGGTCTAAAAATGACAGCCCGAAACATGTCTTTAAAATGATTATTAGTGCTTTTAAAAAGGTAAAATGTAAGTTGATGATTCACCTGCGCCTGCTTCTTCATTTTACACCACATTTTTTAAACTCGCGCCCCGAGTTTTATTGTTTATTCATGCATAACTTACATTGCACGTAACTTCCAAACATTGTTATGCTAGACATACGTACGCAGGGGGGTGTTTGGGTGTTGACACACCCCTTTTCGAAGGGGGGTTAAACACCCTAAACACCCTTTTTACCCGAAATCCTTTCAATATCACCCCCTTTTATTTAAAAAGTGGGAGTTCTGAAAATGAAAAATAAATGATTGTAGTAGATTTGTGAAGAAAAATTTCCTAAACCCCCGCCCCCCCCGCCGGTGAGTGAGTTGGAATTGAGTTTTCGTTACTTGCGTGACTGGGGAAAAAACAATTAGAAGCTTGGATTTGTGAAAAAAATTGCGTACATGACCCGCACTCCCCCTCCTCCCCCCCCCCACTATCGTTGTTCGGCGACTGGCGTACGGTAAAAATTTTGACGTTGGATTTGGAAAAAAAAAATTTCGTCATACCCCCCCCCACTATCGTTATCGGCGAACTGGTGGTGACCGGAAAATAAATTGAAGCTGGGAATTGGGCAAAAAAAACTTCGTGACAGGCACCCCGCCCCCCCCCCCAATATTACGTGTTTAGGGACTTGCGTGACGGGAAAAATGTAACCTAAGGTTTTGCCGCGGAAAAACACTCCCTTGAAAAATCCTGCGTACGCCTAGGTGCGAGAGTGTTATTTTTTCGCTAGAATACTACTATGTAGTCAATTCTAAATTGAAGCAGCAATGTTAGCCTATCACTTTAAGACAAATATCAAAATCATGTAACTACCAATTCATCAGATTAATAGAAAATGGCAAATTAACTTGTATCAGCAATGGGACCAGAAATTAAGTCCACCCAAAAACAAAACAACAGAACAACTGGAATGGTAAAATCAGTAACAATATATGCACCGTAAGCAATTTAAATATTAAATAACTGGATCTGAGCTGAATACTCAGAAACGAAGCATACAAAAATGTTTTTACAATGCATTATAGGAAACGAGTGATAAAGACTGGCCGTCGGGAAAAAGTTGTTTAAACACAAACATGTAAAGTTGTTTCTATAGCTTGTATAACGTGACCTACAAGAAGCATGATTGCATATTGCTAAAAAGTCAAACTGAAGAGAGAATTATACACCTTCAGAGAGGCAAACAAACACACACTAGTTCAAAATAATGAAACTTTATCATCAAAACTGAAGAAAAGTTACTCTCGCAAAAGACTGAAGTGTCTTCAAAGAGGTTTTTTCATAGTAGAAGTAAGTTCCTACGCAAAAGTCAAAATTTTGAGTTAGAGAGTTACACATAGAGGTGCGGAAGTGGGCAATTAATAATCTTTACCTTTCAACCAGAAGCGTTACCACATACAGAAAAGAAATTATCGTAGTGCATGCTGAATTTGAGTGTACGAAAGCAAACAAAAGTGTAGGAAAGATATAATTATGGGTGATTACTGCCCCCCCTCAAAAAGGGGAGTTATTTCAAGCATAGTTTAATCATGCAGTCAAACAAAAGCAAAAAGTTGTTTAGATATGATATAGTACTAGCAGAGGCTATAATGAT
>JZLH01S0393417.1:13598-27085 GCA_001188425.1 Eucidaris tribuloides | reverse complement strand
GCAGCATTTTTACATCAACTGGCTTCAAACCTTCTGTGAAACAGATTGGTATTCTAAAAATGTCACTACAGTACAGGAGAGAGAGTTGAAAACAACAGAAAACTTGCGATTTGGACATATCTGTTTACATCAAAATGCCCCACTACTGACCAAGTACTCCCGTAACACCATTGAAATCACATAGCTTGGGACTTAAGGTAATGTTGCCATACAACACACCTGCAGCAACGGAGCTTACTTCGCGACGGGATTACATCAAACTGCCAATTCCTCAAGCTTTTATTGCAATATGAATGAATTAGTCCCACATTATAATGCAAATGTAGATTACTCTCATCCTGGAAACGGCAATGAAATGTGAAATTTTGATGAAAGATTTTACTCAGCAATCTAACCGGTTACTACTGTGTGTTCTGCTTAAATTTGTGACGTCATAATGTCGAGCAACTCCATATAGCATGTAATATGAATTTGTGTTCTGCAAGTAATCAACCAGTACTGTGTATTCTCTTTAAAACTTTGAAACTTCATTCTCTGTTATTTTTTGGTGGATTTTCGCCAAACTTTCATTAATATGTTTCTCTCATTGTTCTGCTTTTATTAAAACCAAGATGTCAGGGCGAACCTTGCCTTTAAAGAGAGGAGGAAATTAGATGTACATAACAATTGCTCCTCGTCAGTTATTTTTGGAAAGACACATTGCATTACAAAGTACTCTGGCTCAAGTTTCACTTGGACATATGTCATTCTCAAACCAAAAGCCTGAAGTATACGGCAGGCTATGTAGAGCTCAACAGTGTACGTGTATAGTCTCCCAGCCAATAGAAGTGCAGGCCTACATACAATGGTCCATGGAGACCGAGAACTACACACTTTTAGAGAATCTATGGGCCAATCAGTGGTTCACAGCAGCTTAGGGCAGCTAGAGTGAAGGGTTGGAGTAAAGTACCAGTAGTCAGCTAGGTGAGCTATGTGATCAGGTTTAAAGAATATACAGACTGTGCACTATTGTCACAAACATCTGAATATCTCTAACTATTGTACACATGTTCATTTGTATAATTAAAAAGACTGCTTGCCTCAAGGGTTTGAATTGCAAAGACAAAGCATCCCCAAACTAATTTGGACATTGTCTATTGTATCCTTACAACATACAGTACATGTAGGCAGGCCCTTAACTAAAACTCACAGTGCAGCTCATTAAAGTCTTTCTTTTGGGGGTTGTTGCTGTTTTTTTAAAGCATTTGCAGTCAGACTTGGCTTTTTTATGTGAGTATTATCATTTTTCCCATCCCCTAATGTACATTGATTACAACTGAGGTCTGATAAAATTTTGTTAATTGTACATATACCTGTATCTCTAAATTTTTCACATTCCGTTAAGCTTGTGTAATTTTATAAAGCTCACAAGGGGCAACTGAGGTGAGCTTTTATCACAGACATCTTATCATTAATGTAATCACTAAAACTGAACTTTGGCACTTCTTACAATCATGTTATGTTGTATGTATGCATGTTAGATACATTCTTTATCCCCCATATAGGTCAGAGGCAGATGTTGTGGGAACAAGAGCATGAACTACATGCACATGTACATGTATGTAGGATAGAAGTTTTAATAAGTTTTGTTTGTTATTCCAGGTTGAAGACATATCAGAGCCAAACGATTTCACAAATTCTTCACTCCACGATTATTGAGATGGAATGAAATCATCAGGAAGATAGAAACATCAACAAAATTCTAACAGTCCACCTCTGGCAAAGCCTGGTTCGATAAATTATATAGTCCACATGTTGGTAACGATATATACATGTACTTCTCAGTCCTTTCATGCAGTTTGCCAACAAAACTTGCTTTTGTTAACAAATATTCCAGCTCCTATAGTCTGAACATTTGGGAAACAGGTACAAATATGCAACACTTTTAAAAATTATTGAAGCGCAGCAATTTTCACTTCACAGGCTGCTATAGAGAGGTGGCTGCTAAGACAAGTTTGATTGTATCCTCCCTACTCAAAATTATTGCAACATACATTATAACACATGTGCATTTTAAGTTGAAGAGGTCTTTCTATAATGATGTCCTACTGAAGTGTATTATTGTAAAATAACAAATTACCTGAAAAAAAATCAATGAATACTATTTCTCCTTTCTTCTCCAAGACAGACAGATAATCAAATGCAGGCGCACTCATGGCAGAGGGGCTGGAACATAAGATTTAACATTTTTGTTCACCTCCCTATAGGGGTGGGGTGTTAATTCACACTTGCATTGTAATTCGGTTTCTCATATTTCCACTGAAACAGTTTTGATGACTTGAAAAGACTTCCAACAAACAAAAAATGACAATGTGTTCCTCTGACACGGTCTCAGAAAGAAGACAACACCCCGCAAAGACCAAAGCGCCTCCTATCTTCATAAGACAGTAAGGAGGATATGCCCCATATTTCAGAAAGGACCTCTTCAAGTTATAAAATTCTTATTCTTTCTCAATTCTAAAGGCAGTTTACTATTGCAAACACACTAGAATTTACTGTCATGCGACTTTTCAGTGAAGAGAAGGCCATCATCTTTAATGAGTAGCCTTATCCTCAATACCACTGTCTTATGAAGATAGGAGACACTTTCTTCTTCACGGGGTGTTGTCTTCTTTCTCATACCGCATCAGAGGAACATATTGGCATTTTTTGTTTGTTGGAAGTCTTTCCAAACCATTACAACCGTTTAACGGGAAATATGAAACTGAATTACGATGCTAGTGTGAATTAACACCCCACCGCTACAGGGAAGCAAAAAAAAAAATGTTAAATAAACATTCCTGCCCCTCTGCCGTGGGAATGCCTGCATTTGATAATCTCTCCGCCTTGAGAAAGAATATTCATTGATTTCTTTTCAAATAATTTATTTTCCAATAATAAATTTCATTAGAACATCATCATACATGTAGAAAGACCCATTCAGCTCAAAATGCATGCATTATAGTGTACATGTATGTTGCAATACTTTGAATTAGGGAGGGTATGTAGGCATAGACCCCGTTTACAGTGAAGGGCCGGCCTAAATTGCGGTACTCGGACCCGCATTTTTGTGCGTTTACAGTGCAGCCTGGGGCCGGCCCCAGTAAAGTTTTCCGTCGCATCGCTTGATTGTCATCATCAGGGCTCACAACTGGCAAACACACACACACACACAAGAAAGATAGATAAAAAGAAAGATAGAAGGATAGATTAGAAAGGTAGATAAAATGATTGAAAGAAGGAGAGATAGAAAGATACATATAGATAGCAAAAAGATAGAAAGATAGATGGAAAGAAAGATAAAAAGAAAGATAGAAAGAAAGATAGATAAAGACAGATAGAAAGAGAGATAGATAAAAAGATAGAAAGATAGAAGGATAGATAGAAATAAAGCGGAAAGAAAGATAGATTAAAAGACAAAGAAAGAGATAGAAAGAAAGATAGATAGAAAGAAGGATAGATGGAAAGAAAGATAGAAAGATAGATAAAGAGATAGATAAAAAGAAAGATAGGATAGATAGACAGAAAGCGGAAAGAAAGATAGATAAAAAGACAAAGAAAGATAGATAAAAAGAAAGATAGAAAAATAGGATAGATAGAAAGATAGAAAGAAAGCGGAAAGAAAGATAGATAAAAAGACAGAAAGAAAGAGAGATAGAAAGAAAGATAGAAGATAAAAAGATAGAAAAATAGATAGATAGATAGATAGAAAGATAAATAGATAGATGGATAAATCGATACTAGATTGATTGATTAATTGATACAAAGACTTTAGTAACAAGACGGTTATCAATTTGTAGCTCAAACGTTACCTTTACCAACGCAATGCACAGTTGATCGCTACGGTTGAGTGGTTTTGGCCCCGCATTTGGGCCCGCTTGCGTTTACAGTGACAAAACCCGAGACTACCTCTTGGAGGTAGTCTCGGGCCGGCCCTGCATTTGGTACCGCATTTCGATTTTCGTGCGTTTACAGTGGGCGAAAGGCCGGCCTCGGGCCGGCCTGAGGCCGGCCTTTCGGGCACTGTAAACGGGGTCCTACATGTAGATATACAAATCTATTTACAAACTTTGAACCTGTCTTAGTGTCCACCTCTCTACAGCAGCCAACCTACATGTAACTATAGTGGCCAATAAAAGACAGGCTTCACTGTAGAATACTGTAAATAATGTACTTCCTCAAAGAAACTTCTGTACAATTTCTGATTACTATTGACTGGAATGACACAATAGACTGGAACTAAATGTAGAGGTGTATTAGGGAGTATATGTACATGTATAGGCATTACATGTATGTCATAACAGACATGATGAAAGTACACTGCATTGTAGAGTTCATACAGATATGATTGTATGCATTTGCTTATATGACAAATATCAGATCAGATAGCCATCTGATATTCAGCTTAATATCATATATGAGGAAGTTCAAGAAATGTTTGTCCAAGCAATAACTATCGATTTCTCAACCATCCTTATCCTGTACATTTGATCCTCTGTTATTATTGTACATGTATAAGCTGTTAATTCTAAGTCTACAGCTTTAACATTTTTTTAGGGAAGTACAGCATACTAAAACAATAGGAACTACATACGTTGACCTACATTGTTTCACTCGTCCCTCTACAGTGAGATTTCGTAGTTTTTTTTTTTTTTTTTTAGGGGGGGGGGTAATCCACTATCTAGCCCCATGTACGAGCTGTTTAATTAGTCTACAGCTTTAACATTTTTTTTCAAAGGGAAGTACAGCTTCCAAAAACAATGGGAACTACATACGTTGACCTATATTGTTTCACTTGTCCCTCTACAGTGACGGTATTTTTTTTTTTTGGGGGGGGGGGGTGAATCCCTATTGACCAAGGGTCCCTTAGACCTTAGGTACGATAGACCAATATCTGATACATGTTGACAAAAATCATGAATCTACACTTGAAATCATAAGTAGCTGTTTAATATATTTGATTGTAGCACCTACATGTAAGTCCTCCTTTCTTCCTTCAATTTAAAGATTGATTCCAGGATTTGCAAGTCCATTACTTCCCTCTATTATCAATACTAAACGGTAGTGTAGTACAGTGTACTTACAAATGGTGTGTTTAAAGTTTGAGATCCATATGTCACAAATTGGTTGTTTTATGAGAAAAACTAATAACGATATGCTACCAGAATATTGTTCTTTCCGCGAGTTAAAATTTTGCTCAAAATTGCGGATCACGGTTTGCATGACTAGCGGAGCACACTGATTGGTTAAATGCCTAAACTCCGCGCGACCTTCGGCTAATGGCTGATCGGACAATTTTGGAACTAACAGAATGGCCCATTTACGTATTCTACCCAAAGGTTCTATGACAGGTGTTTATTTACACTTCTCTTCACATTGTGAACGATTTGAGCTGATTTCATTCATTTTGCCATTTTCTGGCATGAAAATCCTGTACTCTGTCTTTAATTCAATTTACACAATTTAACAACCTTGGGTAGATGTTTACATGCACAAACTACGGTATGGGCGCTATACTCGGTCTACCATGGTCTATCAGACCCTTGGTCTGTTCATGGCCCTAGCTCCATGGTCTGTTAGATGGTAGACCCAAGGTCTATCAAACCCTTGGTCTATCACACCCTCAACTCGGACCCTCGGTCTATTGGCCTGTTACTGATGGTACTGTATTGTATTCAAGGACAAAATGGCTGCACCCCCCCCCCCCCCAATGAAAAATACATGTAGGCCTATACATTAACCATTTTAGTATGAAATGGCAGCCCCATCCCATTTTTGATTGATGGCCCCTGCGTAGGTCTTTTTAAAAAATTTCTTAGAAGTTACTAAACAGCATGATCGGGGTAGTCCTCAATTTGATCTGAAACTATTATAAAATCAAAACTATGCAAGGATTATGCTGTGAAAATATTGTGGTCAGATGTCGACTCATTCTAAAAGAACAAATGTCAGTATCTCTTGAGGCAGGCAAATCTGTGGTGTAGATTTCTATGGGATTTATTTCTATTGAGGTACAGCGTATGTTCACCTTGATTCACCTTAACTTACGTAAACAAATTAGAGACAAAACCTTCCAGATGGCGGATCTACAGCTGGTGTACAGTTGGTATATGTTTCAACTCATTTGGTTCTTGAGGCATTTCAAGGGTTCCCAATTAAGTCATTAACCTTTAAAATATGAAATACTCCTTTTCCTTGCTTCATGACCTGTAAAATTTTATTCAACAAGTTAATGAGAATTCAATTATATAAATGAAATAACAGGAGTTCAAAATAAATGTTAGCTTGCTACCGCACCCCACCGTAAAGTCTGCACCAGGTACATACATGTAGGCTACATGTACGTAGGCCTACATTGACAATGTGAATTGATTTCAACTGCAGTTGATAAAGATTCATGCACTAGAGTATAGCATAGGGGTCAAAGGTCATCATATACCACTTGTATGCATCATATAACAACAACAATGTATAAATCCAGGTACCCTGATAGTAACAGCCATAGACATTAATCTCTCTGCTGGGGAGAAAATGTGCAGTTAAAGCCCAATATAGTTTCGGTGAATGGTACAAAAAAATGCAATTCTTTGCAATAATGTTTTTTTTTTTATAGAAAGACCTATTCATATGATCAGATATCAATGGCTTGAAAATTGCTTGACAGCCTGAAACTCTCCCATTCTTGAGATATTACTTGAAATGTAATTTTGCTTGTTTGTTTGTTTGTTTGTTTTGGGGGAGGGCACCTAAACATTCCCTGGAGGTACATTTTTTTTTTCAAATGGGGATTCTACCATGTTACATAAAGGCAGTATGGTGAAAATGGTGAAAATGGTGAAAGAAAAATCATGAAATTTTTCCTTTTGTTTTTTAGATGAAAATCACACATTCTGAAATGCCTTCATTTTTGAGAAATTTGTAAATGGAAATTTCGGGTGGCACAGCTTTTTTGATGGAAGTGTTCATATGATATTTGCTCTGTGATAAATAATTAAAAATCAAGTGTCATTGAAAATAATCTTCAGCGTGTCTGATGTTGTTTTTCTGATGTCTGGGATGACAACAGAATACTTTGCGAACAATTGACGAAAAAGTTGTCTGACCGACCAAAATTATACTTGGGCTGTAAGTAGGCCTATACAGTGTAGTTGGAGTTCAAGAGCCTTGTAACAACAATGAAGCCAGTATCCGTGTTATGGCTTTTGGACTGTTTATTTCATAAAAGTTGTAAACCCATTCAGTCATTCATGCATGAATGTAATACACATATATATCGTGAGAGTGAAGTTATTCTGATTTTGATCTGTGGAACCCACTATTTTTCCCACTAGTTTTCTCAGAATGGTGCAATCAGTTCGGTTTGGCTGTATTGCGTGCATGTTTTTGACCTTGGTTGCACTCTACGATATCCCCTCACTTCCTGCGCAGCTTATGGGTCTCCGAGTATTGAGACAATCCTGATTAATTCCGAGTCTGAAATGTATTTTTTTTTTTCAAACCAGGAAGTACAATAGTGGCTAATTGTGGGGACAGTTCAACTATTACAGGACTAATGTGCCAGCATGTGTTCACAGTATATGTGTTGGTTACTACACTGGGATGATGAAAGAATACAGTGCAAATATTAGCAAGAGGGATACATGTAGTTATTAGGAAAGGGATCAAGGCAAAAATGACACATCATTTATCATTTGTACCTAAAAATATCACGCTTTATATTGTGTGTTGTTTACTCATCATTTCCAATACGCCATGGCATAATAGTTGGCTTTACTTGAGTTGCAAATGGTTTATGCACTTCCATGTACTGGAAATGGGGTCATACTGAATGTTTCTTGATGACATGATTGGGGGTAGTCGTCAACTTGAGGTGAAACTATTCTAGAATCAAGTAAACTATGCAAGGTTTCTACTGTGAAAATTTGGTAGTCAAAAGTGGACTCGTTCTGAAATAACTTCCATCAGTATGCTTTGTTACAGACAAATCTGTTGTGTGGCAGTCTATGGTTTCTATTTATATCAGGGCTCGAGAGAAACAAAATGCTAGTATGTTTATACTTGATTCAGCTTATGTAATTAAATTCAAGATAAATCCTTCCAGCCAGGAGATACACACCAGCTGGTGTATCCATTGCTATATATTTCAACCAGTTTGGTCCGAGAGGCATTTTTTATTTCTCCCAATCATGTCACTGCCCTTTAATACCTACATGTACATGTATGTAAATCAAAAACCCCAATGATAACCCTAAATCTTAATTCATTGTCTTCAGATATCATCATTGCCAGAACAATTGTCGTCAGAACATAATGTTCAGTTGGCCTAATATCTAACTGAAACAGAAAACTGCTAAATTTTAATGTTCCTTAGCTTGTTTTCGTGCCTGTTCATTGTTTTTCTTAAATTTATATGACCGGGAATGAAGGATTATATCCATGTCACGCCTGGTTACGAAGAAAAAGAGTATCATATATGTACATGATTCAATCACATCTACAACTTTAGGGGGTGCAATTCATGAATAAATGTGGTGTTGTGACCACAGTAGCTGCGTTCACAAAGGCAGTTATTACCGGGTATATCTTTGTCGGGCATAAGTCCGACGTAATAAAAAAAATTCCATTGATCCACCAACACGTTCACACGCGTCAGTATTAACACTTTTACCCGACATGTTTATGCCCGACACGTTATTACCGGTAATAGCAGACCGGAAATGACGTAGTCAAGGTGCTATCGGGTCGTAACCTCTGACCCAAATTGTGTGAAATGTGAATGTGAACAATGAAGTTGTCTTCGCAAAGAGTAATTGCCATTTTCAGGTCGGAGTTATGTCCGACAACAGTCCACACGTATGTTGTTATTACCGGTAACAACTTATTACCGGACTTATATCTGGTCTTCTTCGGATATAAATCGTCGGGTATAAGTCGCGCTATATCCTATAGAGTTATGTCCAACAATCGTTCACACAGCAACTTTATATCCGACGCTAATACTGACATAAGTTATGACCGGTCACAAGCAACTTATGTCCAATCATGTGGACATGGCTTGAAGCTGCATTTTGTCAGGGCTCATCTTGGGGGGGGTGGGGGGGGGGAGTGACAGCAGTGTAGTCCTGTGTACTGAAAATTTTCTTATGAATTTATTTCTTTTTACGGTTATCTGACAGTTATCCAGTCTTTATGTCCTGGTCATCAGATGTCAAAATAACCAGAATACTACAGCACAAGTTCAAGCACAAGTTTAGTTTTGGCGTAGTTTTGATATTTGAAAGCTTTATGCCCAAAGGTCATATCGCATCAATAACACATAATTTTCTACATGTATTTAATACTTGATTTGTACGTAGTGTTGTATTGAACTGTTATGATTTGTTTAAGCGCTATGAAACAAATGCGTGTATTTGTACCAGATTCTGAATGTCTTTCGTTTTTTTAAATTAATTTTGAAAAATATCAGGGGTCAGAGTCTGATCTTGCAGTTGAGGTATAATTCAGATAACCTTAACACTTTATTAATGCTTTGGATGCTTACATGTACACTATACTAAAAAATCTCGGGGTCCCCCCCCCCCCCGGGATTTTCCATTCATTTATTTAAAAAAAAAAGACCTTCAGAATCTGTTATTGGTGTGATATGATCTTTGGGCACAAAGCTTTCAAATAAAAAAAAATCGCCACAACACTAACTCATGCTTTAAGTATCCCTTAGTTGCAATGTCCACATATTAACATTGTCCTACATATTGATTTCTTTGTTAGTACTTTGTCAGTAGTGGGGATTTATGTAGAGGATTTGTCAAAAACAAAGTGTTCTGTTGTTTTCAGCTACTCTCTCCTGAACTATAATGACATTTAAAGAACCATCTGTTCACAAAAGGTTTGAAAACACAAAATTATGTTGTTCTGCAAGTACTCAATCGTATGTTTAATGGCTGTTCTGGCCATTGATCGATTAATCGTCCCAACACTTGCTGCTTACCGTGACTTGCTCGTCGCTCCACTGGTCCAGCGGAATGCTCTTGGTTTTACTGATGTGGGCCCCCAGCATGCGATGAACAGTGGCACAGTGAACGCACAGGAAGATACCCAGGTTGTAGGAGCCCCAGTCCGAGTTGTCTGCAAGGTAGGATGATGGAAACAATTTAAATTGAATGTAAACTTATAAACATCTTAAACATGTTTTTGTCAGCACATATGAAACTTACCTGACATGCTAAAACATTGTGTGGAGATCTAATTTCACCCCAAGTTATCAATTAGATTATTCATTCATTCTTTTATTGATTTATCCTTTCATGCATTCATCTCGTATTTATTTCATTTATTTATTCATTCATTTATTTACTTATTTCATCTATTTACAAATTTATTTGTACATGTAGTTATTTACATGTATCCATGATTCATAATTCTTTCTTTTATTCAAATTCTAAAAATAGTGTTTTGATCTAAATTTATTACAGATTATGATTAGTTTAGCCTCTTCATAGCGTATCTATCTAATGGTTAATTCACTTATTTAGTTATTAACCAATTCATTAATAAATGTATTCATTTATTATCTATTTACCTATCTATTTACTTATTTTACCTATTCATGTATCTATTTATTTCAGAGTAGGAAATACACAGGGGCTTGGGGTGATTTAGCCCCCGAAATTAACCCAATAGCCCTCAATTATTCCTATAGGGTTACAATGTATAACATACTGGCATCACTAAATCAGGCTTGAAAGTAGTCCCCCGAAATAAAACTGTTACTTCCTGCCCTGACTTATTTATGTATCTTTTCATTAATTCATTCATTCATTTCACTGTATCTATCTTATAGTTACCAGGCAGCTTCATTTACTGCATGTTGGAGGTGAAGCTCCAAATTTGACAAGAAAAGTTCTGGACTGTAGCAGTATGTAGATTCTAGAAAAATATTTCAATTTTGTTTCAATTATAAAATTTCTGTTTGTGATGTAACTAACAAATAAATTTATCAATTTCTGACAAAAACTTATGTGTAGGAAACCATATTACAGGAGAGCACTTATTTCAAATTTTACAGGTTTTCTATCTTAATTTACAAAAGGCATGGCAACTACACATGGAAAATATTATTAGGAAAAGAGTAAATAACTTCAATTTCTCAGAGTTAAAATGTTAATTCGTACTAATCATATCCTAGTTTATAAGATTTTTTTCCACACATTATAAACAACAGAACATGTAGACATTACAATAGAACAGACTGCATTTCACACAAATATTTGGTGCAGGCAAGCAAGCCGCGTGCTGCAACATCAAACATGCACATTTTTTTTTCCCAAATGCTTTATGCAACAGACATTTAATTTTATGCGGTGCAAGTGCAAGGTAAAGTACCCACCAATGAAATAAACTCATCCATTCCCAAGTGTACGTACAGCCAAGTATGGAGTGAACCATTTAATGAATAGGGTGGAAATTAACCAGTATACCTTGTTCCCAGGAAAATGAGTGAGGCAGTACGCAGTAGTAAACCAAATTTCCCAAATAATATATAAGTCATGGTGAGGGTAATAATGAAAGAAAATAATTAGAATAGAGACAAATTTGTACTTTTGACAATAAAGTGCAAAAGTGCAATAATATGAAGATGTGATATCAAGTTCAGAAAGAAAATAAATGGAGAAGAGAAGAGTACAGAAAGGACAAGTAAATTAAAGAAAATATCTATGTACAATGTACACAGGTGTCAAACTATTTTTAAACTTGGGAAAGGTTTATATTGAAACATACTGTAGGCCTAGTACAGACATACATGTATCATATTGTACAATGTACACTACTACACTGTACATTGCACCTCACACTCCTTACACACCGAAGTACAGTAGACAAAGTTAATACATACATTGGTTCACCCACACCAATTGGTCATGTGTGTGTGACTGTGTGTGCGTGTGTGTGTGTGTGTGTGTGTGTGTATTTTTTTTTTTGGGGGGGGGTATTCTCAATTTTGAAACTGGGAAAGTTGATAAATGAACAGTATTTGTTTTCAAAACTTACAAACACAATAACTTGGGTGTGGGGGCTCTCCAATACATTGCCCCCCAAATACTTTTGAGGAGACAGAGCACTCCAAGTGCCTCCTCCCAAATTCCAACACAAACCAAATGGATAAATTAGCAAATTTAGTTCTCCTGCTTTCCACCGAAACAAAAGACAACAGAAATTTCACAATAAAAGAAAACTTATTTTAACTGTGAATAGACCAGCATGCACAACTTTTGATATAAAAGACCAACAATGATTGAAAACTCCACTGTTCCACTGGTCTATTGTGTGTTGTTGGTGAAACAATAAATCGATTCTCGAGTATGCATTATGTATGTATATTTATTCCAAGGCTCCCCATTCTCTGTACTACTTTTGTATTATTTCCCAGGTTCAGTTTCTATCCGGCCTTCATTTAACCCTTTTAAGATTTTGTTCTTGATTACAAGTTCAAAAATCGTCATGTGCCTGGAAAAGGGCGCTAGCTCCTTAAACTCAGTACAGTGTTTGGGCCTTTGTCTGTATTCAACGAAACAGACTAAAATAACTCATTATAGAACTGGAAGGGGAGGGGGGAGGAGGGAGCACACAAAATTGGAAATCTTTGAGCCAAAACTGAGTTAAAGAAACTTTATAATCACTGCATCCTGCACACGATGGTACAGTCCACTCTCAAAGAACTCTGATATAACAAAATCTCACACAATAACAAATTATTTATAATTTTTTTGGTCCCGAAGTTCAAATTTCATTGTACTTGTTTTTCAGTCCCGATATAACAATTTTTTTTTATAGTTACACCCAAATAATTTTCCTTGCCTAAGCTTGTTATAATGACAATCTACTGTACATGCGTGTATGTATTTGCAACAGCAGCTCCTCATCTGTGGAATGGACTTCCCAAATCAATTCAGTTGGCTGAGACCGTCAACAGATTTAAGAATGATCTGAAGACATATCTGATGAAAGACTTATTTTAACCAAGAAGGACACTTACTGTGAGCGCCTTGAACATCCCATGGATGGACATGTTTGTGCGTTATAAATATCTATATTATTATTATTATTATGTATCATGACTGATCAATCTGGCTTTCTATCAAAGATATCAAGAACTATATTTATTTTTTTCTGGAGAGAAACCAGAAAAATAAGTGCTACATGCCTTCCATATTATCTCCCAGTATAATCTTTCAATCAATATACGTACGTAGATGTATGCAGACTGGGCTAACCAAAAAGAAAGTTACAAATCATTTCAATCTCAAGATTAATCTAGATTAATCTAGAGCCCTTTTAGTTTCCTCAAATGTCACATATTTCTGATTTTTCCACTGATAGCACTGTACAATATACAGTACATGCAGTTACTTCATATTGTAGACAGTAGAGACCCTCACTTTTACTAAGAATCAAACACTTTCACCAGGAAA
>JZLH01S0393395.1:25349-35368 GCA_001188425.1 Eucidaris tribuloides | reverse complement strand
GAGAGAGATTAATTCCCATAGACACAAGGTAAAATGTAGCCAAATTTAGCCAAAAGAGCAACATGAGAAAAAATATATTTTGAGCCCTGCAATCCAGATTTTTATCAGACACAATGTAAATGTAGATAAAGGATTTCTTATTGTTACGTTTAGACCTGGCCCACTATGAACAAGATACTCTATACCTTTAGCAATACTGTGCAAAACAATAAAACACCAGATTAAAAAAATGAAACAAAATCAAAATACTTACCTATAACATAAAACAGTAAAATAAGTTGATGCTATACAAATATTCCAACCCATAATAGTAAGAATTGTATTCCAAATCCCATGAAAAGACTGGCAACCAAGGCTACAAGCAGTTCTTTGTACAGATCTCGAGTGTATTTTGTCGCTGTCACTTCATAGCTGGGGTGTCATGGTTAAGGAATTAAAGACACTACATAACATTGTGGAAGTCTCATTTTAAAAAAGTATCAAAACTTTGCTGTCTGACAATAGTGACATATCTGACAGTGTTTGAATGGACAAATAAACACCCAACAACACAAAACTTCGGAGAGCTAGGGTGTCACTCAAAAAATATGCACAGACTAACTGAAGACAAATTTGCAGTAGGCCCTACTGTATTTCACACGTATTTTGACTTTTAGTAGGAACACTTTTGGCAAACAAATTTTCTATTACTATACTGACATTTTACTTGCCCAACATGAGATTATTCCACAGTTCGTACGTACATGAAGACATTTACAAAATTCCTAGACTTTCTACAGCAGAAAGATATAAGTTTTAGTGACCGTTTTAAAGCACAAGTTTAGTTTTGGTGTAATTTTGTTATTTGAAAGCTTTATGCCCAAGGTCATATCACACAAATAACAGATTCTGAATGTCTTTCATTGTTTTTAATTAATTACGGAAAAAACCGTTGGGGGGGGGGGAAGGGAAAAACCCAAGATTTTTGACTACATTTTACAGTATAGCGTCCTTAACATTGAAAAGGTGTTAAGGTAATCTGATTTATACCTCAGCTGAAAGATCAGAGTCTGATCTTTCTTTTGAGATTTTTCAATAATTAACTTTCAAAAAAAAAAAACAAAGGCATTCAGAATCTGTTATTGGTGTGATATGACCTTTGGGCATAAAGCTTTCAAATAAAAAATTAGGCCATAACTGAACTTGCTTTGAAAGCGATTTTCAAAAATACATCATTACAATACTAGCAACTTCCTAATCATGGATCATTTCAAAAATATCTTGATTAAATCACTGTAGCTAAGAAGAAATTGAACAATTCCCTGACTTTCTCTGACCTTTGGCTTCTTAAAAAAAAGTACATTGTATTTTCAAATTCCCAAACTTTCCAGAAATTCCCTGACCATAATGCACCCTGATATACTTGTATAAAATATTTGCCTAAATGCTTTTCTCTGACTTTCTACAAGAAATTGACAATTTCACTGACTATTGGCTTCTGGAAAATTTATTTTGGAATTTCCTGACCCGTAGGAACCCTGTACTTGTCCAGGGCAAGTGGGCAAGGGCTAGTGCCAAGCCCTGGATGGAGAATTGGGACTTCACCAAAGTTCTTGGAACTGAAAAAGGATACACCAGGAACCAGGCCATGAAGAAGATACCAATGGAGAGAAGGATGAGGGTGAGATGAGGGTAGACAGCCGGATTGACCGGGCTGATATACCTCGTCATCGACTCGATGGCAGACTGTAGAAGAAAAAAAGAAACAAAACATTGTTACTCGTGTTTAATGTTGAATTTCAAATTTGGTGCATGGAGAGGAGGGGGGTGAGGTGAGGGTAGACAGCCGGATTGACCGGGCTGATGTACCTCGTCATCGACTCAATGGCAGACTGGAAGAAAAAAAACAATACATCGTTACCCTTGTTTAATGTTGAATTGCAGAATTTGGTGCATGGAGAGGAGGAGGGGGGTAAGATAAGAGTATAGTCATAGGGACAGTGATTTTCCGTTTCAAGAAAAGGCCTTTTCCGTTTCCAAAAATCTGGAATTCCGTTTCAACTTTTTTGAAAAATGGAAATTCTGTTTTACCATAGACTTTGTATACATGAAGAAAAATGACAATTCCGTTTACATAAAACTTGAAACAAATATTTCTTGCTGTTTTCGTGTTTTTGTGTAAACTTTTAATTTTTGTTCAGAGTTTTGTGTTTTTTCCTTTCAAAAAGTGAAAAATCAGAGAAAAAGAGGTTTTCCATGATTTTCCATTTGAAAATTCATTTTCCGTTTCAAGTTGTGATTTCCAGAAATTCCGTCCGTTTTCCGTTATCGCCGAAAATCACTCTCCCGATATAGACAGCCGGATTACCAGGCTGATATACCTCCTCATCGACTGGAGGAAAAAACCTGCTCTTAATACCACAAGTTTGATAGCTGAACAGCATAGAGGTTTTTCTTATATCCCCACCTCCCTGTTTGTACTCTATATAATTACAAGCAGTAGCACTCGTGTGCAGAGTATTCAAAGCTATAGGGACACTTTGGTCCCTCCCACTGCAATGCATGCATTTACCCCATTAGGTTTTCATAATCGATGGTATATTGGGCCTTATTGTGCCTCTGAATATTTTGAATTAATCAGGAGATCATTATTGTGTATTTGATATTTTTTTAACATCCAGTAATTTCGATATTATCAAAATATCGCCCAGTACTAGGTTGAATACAAAAAGTCTCTGGACGATTTTGCCCTAGAAATTGCCAAATGCCTTTACACACACACACACACACACACACACACACACACACACACACACACACACACACACACACACACACACACACACACACACACATACACAAAGGAATATGCTGAAAGAGTAAGGAAAATGCAATTTTTCCCCTTGTTTTTCCTACACTTGGTAGTAGAATTCTGCAAATGTGTAAGAGTCTAACTGAATGAAAATCTAACTTGCATCCAGTGTTGTAACCCAGTCATTCTGTCTCAAGTCAAGTCAAGTCACAAGTCATCTGCCCACAAGTCAAGTCGGAAGTCATTTCGTCGCAAGTCAACAACAAAATTGTGCCTCAAAATAAACATCTGTGCACAGTCTTTGCTGTAGATAAGAAAACATTTATTCAGATTGCCAGTTAATAAAAACAGGACATCTAGAGGGTGCATACTGTGTGGACCATGAATAACATACGAGTTTTTACAAATTTTACAAACAAAAACAAAAATACCTCAATCCAGTGATGTAACCAAGCCATTTTTTTCTCAAGTCAAGTCTCAAGTCATTCAATCACAAGTCAAGTCAAGTCACAAGTCATTTACCCACAAGTCATTTGCCCACAAGCCAAGTCTAGTTGCAAGTCAGAAGAATTGGCGACTCGAGTCTGACTCGAGTCCAAGTCACCGACTCGAGTCAACAACTCTGCTTGTATCTCAAGACACCCATTGCCCCCAGCTTAAAGTTTGCAGGGAAGAAATTAAAATTTTCTTTTACAGGACTACTTGTCCCATTTCAGTACCATCCAGCAACTCTTTTCTATTACAACACTATCAGCCATTCTGTATAAATGTCACACAAGTTACAAACCAGGGTATAGATCAAAACTATGAAAATAATTGAAGCTGACACATGTAGCTTAAAAATCATGTTCAGCAGTCATCTATACCCTGGTTTGTGATTTGTGACATACATACATGTAGGCTACAGCGTGTGCGACTCATTTACGGACAGTGATTTTCAACATTTCCAGCAAATAGGCTAAATAAATTTGCAACGCGAAAAGCTGTCCCTGTGACATTGCGTCACTTTTTTCCTTCGAATCTCCCGCATCTGTTAAGACCATTTTTGAGACGTCCGGGTACGTGGTTCAGTGGCGTAAATCCGTGATGGCATCCTATTCATCAAGGAGGGGGGGGGGGGATGATCTATTCATTCATCCCCCTGATGAATAGGATAACGTCATGGATTTACGCCAGTGACGTTGGTCCAGAGTTAGGCATAATATGTGCATGTTGCAAAAAAAATTGCTCAAAAACTTGATTCCAAGTAGGCCTACAATTTCAATACAAATTGTGTTTTCAGCCCAAAATCATATTAATGTGTCAATAATTTTTCTATTACAGCTTCAACTTAATGTATGATCGCAACAGTGTCAATGCTGACAAATTTCCTTGATAAGTTACAATAAAACACAACAGGTCAAAAAAACAAGAAAAAACATAAGAAATTGAAAAACACAATACATTTACGGAACAAGTTTAGAACTCATACAGTTTTGGCGAGTACATTTGCTAAAATGCCTAAAAACACTACCAAGACCATCTCGACCAAAAATTAGCACATTTGGAGCTTTATTTAGTGGCTAAGAGCGGGAAATATGAATATCACACATAAATTAGCATAATTAATGTAACGTTACTGTTTTAAAAAAATAACAAATACAATTTTGTAGAGGGTGTGTTACGCTTCAATCAATTAATGATTTGTTTGCGCCGGGAGAATTAATAAATAATGTTGGTAATTTTGCCCTTCACCGACGTTAATTACACAGTATGCTCGGTGCATTTTGAGTCCTGTGAAAAAAAACATCACAGGCGTACTCGGGCGGGAATTCGAATCCACGACCTCCTGGTTACTAGTCAGGCGTCATATCCACTAGACCACAGATTCCGCCCGAGTACGCCTGTGATGTTTGTTGTTTTTTTTCACAGCGACTCAAAACGCACTGAGCATACGGTGTAATTAACGTGGGTGAAGGGCAAAATTACCAATTTCGTGTTACATGTAAGCTTACTAGACTAGGCCCACAGGGGTTTTGATTAATCATTGGGGTTTAGGGACAAATTTACACGTAAAGCAGGATTTTGATTTCTTTGGCTTTAGAGGCATAGTTTTATTCAATAAATATTCATCAACCCCGTTGGCTATCAGATTCTGAAAATCGCATAGAGTTAACACCAGGGATGTAGTCGAGGCCGGCCTCGAGGCCGGATTTTGCCGGCCTTGGCCTTGGACCGAGTCACGTGTACATAGTCTACGGGTACAATATTTTTCCAGCGGCCTTGTGACTCGGAACGGCCGGCCTTGACTACATCCCTGGTTATAACACAGCACACATTCGGTTCCAGTGAGCATAGCACACAGGTTCATTTTACTTTGCAATTGGGGGGATTTTTTACGCATGATTTTTTTTTCATTTTTAGCAAAATGCCGTTTTCCACGCTATCATTCATGGACATGGTTATACCTCAAATTCCAGGATTTTGAGGAAAATCCTCAATGCCGAAAACTTCGGTCTTATCGCTTTTCATTAATCACAATGACAATGGTCAATGTACAATTTGCGAACAGGCATGCACGCCCACCAACCAGGCAAAAACATGTTACATGTATGTACATGTATGTATCTGGTCATTGTAATTAAGTCACACGAAGATTGTCCAGTCCACACAAAATGCAGTGAATGTATGGAAATTATTTATGTCTTGCAGAAAGCTTAGCCTTGCTCGCCCCCCCCCCCAAAAAAATCATCATCTTGCAGCAGTTGCCACAAGCATGACAAGTGCTCGCCCCCCCCCCCCAACAACAGGTACAATCACACACACCGAACACACACACACACACACACCACACACACCGGGACACGATTGATACAAGACGCACGATTCAGATTAGAAAATGTACGACTACGACAGGCGTTCAGTAATAATTGCGGACGTTAGCAACAATATTACCATTTGATTTTCACAATATTACGACTATTTCAAGTATTAGCAACGTTATAACACTTCTCTGACGGGGCACACACAATTCTGCACGGCAGGCTGGCAGCCACGGCACACAGCACAGAAAGGCCAGACTTGCAGCACTGTGTACTGTATGCACAGCGCAGCAGCAGCGCTCGCTGAGCTGAGCGTATTGCCACGTATGCCAACTCATCTGAGTTCAGTTACTTCCGGGACCACGTAAACAATACATACACACCCAAAATGCAAAGTTTTATGACAAAATAATTCCGAAATAATTTCAAAATGGCATGATATATAATGTTTGCAAGATAAACACCGCACTTTTAATAACACATATTACACGATTGCTGTGATTATAAAAGATTGCATATAGCAGACGCTACACTAACTTACCATTTTTAACTCTGTAAACTGCAAAGGGTCAGATTAGTGGCTGACCTATGTAATGTTTCCGGTACAGAACCTAGATGGGTTATTCCATTATTTATTAGGAGTTTTTAATGTGAGCGTTTAATTACTGGCATTATTGCCATTAAATGATCATAGTTTTTTTCAGGAAAACAACAACTTTTATGGAATGAATTTATTCTTATAAGTGTAATATATAATAGAACTCGATAATTTCGTCCAATTTCATGGTCATTTTTAGTTAAATATAATTAATTTGCAAAACCATTCTCTCCAAATTGCAATCAGCTCGTCTTGTGTAGTCATGGACGTCGATGTACACAACTACTGTAATTGATTCTCAGCTGTTGTACGCAACTGTATGGTTTGTAATGTCGGGAGTGGTTGAGATTCGTCAGAAAACGATCGATAGCAACTAAAATAGGTTTTGCAGCTAGAGGAGGGATGTTAACAATGGATGAGTGTCCTAAGAATGAGATATTATTTGTTTGTGAGCTGTGAGATAAAGGAAGCCTGACTAGGGGACATGGTGGAGTTGAAGTGAACGTGAATCAGAATAGATATTCGACATTATATCAGCTTTGCGCACGACGGAGATGCGCCTGCACGTCAACCTGCGCTCTGCACGGCTCAAACAGCGATTCTAGCATTCTGGCAAACTTGAGGGAATTTCGCCTTCAGACCCGGGAGTTTTGTTGCAGGAGAAGAATTTCCAAAAAGAAGAAGAAGAATACAAGGTTTGGGTCCAGAAAATGAACTCTGACAGGAATGAATGCGATTAATTAAAGTATGATGTATCGTTTCTTCGTTGCGACAATACTTGAAGTTGAAAAATGTAACTTGTGACTCGGAATCGGATAGTTACACCACACGACTACGGCGTGTGGTCGAGGAGTGACAACGTTAGCTACAACTTAACGTTAGTTAGTTATTTCTCTTGTTAAGTATTCTTGTTACTAACGTTAGACTTTTGCTCTTTCTGTTCTGAAGTGCATGTATCGGTGGCGACTGCTTAGTCTGCTAGTAACCGGTAACCGTGGCTCGAGGACATGATGGATGATGGAAGAAGGAAACGAGCGATGCTCATTTCGCCATGATTTTGTGCAATAATATTTTGTCCTGCAATTACAAAGAAAACCGGAATGGTCAAGATGTCGTCTGTCTTCAGCCCACTTGCCCATGGTTACGGCTCATGGGACGGGGATTTGGAACAAAAACTTGAAGCTGAAGCCAAAAAGGTAATCAAACGTCATGTTAATAACTAACGATGATATACTTATTATTAATATCAAGTAAAGTTCAAACTTCAAACAACCCATTTATGTTTTGTTCAGTCAGAAACATAACTGACCAAAATCAACAACAAGCAGCTATGCTTCTAATACAACTAAAATTAGATGTAGGTTGTAGGATTAGGTTGTATTTTTGAATTTTCAACTCAGTTGGCAACTGCCGGCTAGCTGTCGTCATTTTTTATGTTGTAAAAGTTGTCTTGTTCTACATGTACATGTACATTGTACCAATATTCTGAGGTTGAATTGACTAAGCATGTAGGCATCCAGTATCAGCTCCAAGGGAAAAAATACATGGGGGCTTGGAGCAATTTGGCCCCCGAAATGTCCAAAAGAGCCCCCGAAATGTGTAAAAGAGCCCCCATAATTACCATAGGGTTCAATACAAAAGAATATCTGGAAAGCACTGAAAGAGGAAAAGTAAGTAGTCCCCGAAAAGAAAATTCTAATTTTTTTCCCTGATCAGCTCCCCTACTAGATTGAAGGCTTCGACCCCTGTATGACATCCGGTCATTTTTCAGAGATTATCAGACAATTTGGACGGACATTTTACAGGTACCTTGAGCGTACATTCTCTTCGATACGCACATGTCATGTACATGATGTAGGTACCTGTGAAATGTCCTTCCAAATCATAACCGCGATACACAGGTCAAAGCCTTTGGTCTAGCTGCTTCTCCCCCTTCTATTCATTACTTACATGTATCCTTATTCAGTAATTTGTGATAAATAATGCTCTCTGCTGTTGTTTATTTTTCCTTGCAACGATGTAGACAAAACTGGTCCTGAGTAAATCGTTTGACGGCGAATCTTATGATCACCTGGAGAAGAAGGTTAACATCCCAATCCGCATCAAATCTCAACTCTCACAAATCAAGACAATCCTCCAAGAGGCTTCCAGATCTTTTCCCGACAAGACTCAGAATTTCCGCCATGATCCGCGCTTGGTGGACACTATCCTCTTCAAGACGGAGGGCACGGAATATTCCCGTCCGCAGACGTGCACGTTGTCGCGTCCCCGCACCGGCGTCATTCGCGCAGACAAGCGGCAGGTCCGCCCGACCCTCGGCCGATCCCACCGCTTACATCACAGGGCCAGGAGCGCACCGACCTCTCGCCAACAGTCCAGAAGTTCGACCAGTTCTGGGTCAAAAGTAACCTTGCCAAAAACCTTGACTACTCGTAAAGGGGCTCTGATGCTCTTTTCCGCCCCTGGTAATATTGCGTTCTCCCAACCTGAGCAGAAGTGCTACTTTGTCGATCCAGATGCAGTAGACTTGGATACCTGGGCTTCCAGTCTTAGAACAGTGAAGACGCTCGCAAGCAGTGTCCTGAAATATGGTTCTGAGGTAAGATTCTTAACTTAAAGCCCAAGTTTAGTTTTGGGGATTTTTTTGTTGTTTGAAAGCTTTATGCCCCAAAGTCATAACCCTGCAATAATAGATTCTGAATGTCTTTAGTTTTTTTTTTATTAGTTAATGAAAAATCTCTGGGGATCCCGTGAATTTTTACGTTTTAGCATCCAAAGGGTTAAAAAGGCTTTAAGGTTACATGTGTTATACCTCATCTAAAACAGTGGACTCAGCTCTTTCAGATGAGGTATTACTCATGTAACCTTTTTAACCCTTTGGATGCTATAGTATAAAATATAGTCAAAAATGTCGGGGGTCCCCCCCCTTGACATTTTTCATTAATTTAAAAAACAAACAAACAAACAAAGACAAAAAAGGTTATATGAGTTATACCTCATCTGAAAGAGCCGAGTCTGCTCTTTTAGATGAGGTATAAATTACACATGTAACCGTAAAGCCTTTTTAACCCTTTGGATGCTATAATGTAAAATTTGGGGGGTCCCCCCGAGATTTTTCATTAATTAATTTAAAAAAAGCTAAAGACATTCAGAATCTATTATTGCAGGGTTATGACTTTGGGGCATAAAGCTTTCAAATGACAAAAAATCACCAAAACTAAACTTGGGCTTTAAGGAGCAAATTTGAAAGTATAAATGTTTCACTTTCAGAAATTAGTAGCCCTACTGACATGTCGATCATGAAGCTGGTTTTTTAAGTGGGCGGGGTGGAGCATACCAAGACTAGGATAACTGACCGTAACCGACCGTGAACATCCAAAATTTGAATTTGTACACCCGTTGGTTTCGACTAATATACCTATCAATTGTAATGTAAGACACACCCCTCGACCCGCGGGAATGGTGCGTCATGGGTGGGTCATTTACCAACAAATAATGACGCAGGGTACCGTCATGGAAGCATTTGGTCCGTACAGCATGGTGAATGGGGTACGTCAGTTATGTTTAAATAGGCCTAGGCACAGTCATTGTAAGAAAATGGTCTGTCATAGTCTAGACACACAGGTGCATCATGGTATATGAAAATCCGACTCGTGTTTGACAAGTGATGCACCATTCTCGGGGGTCGAGGGGTGCATCTTACAATTGATAGGTATATAATCCAGATATGTTTAAATAGGCCTAGGCACATTGGCACAATCATTGTAAGAAAATGGTCCGTCATATCGTCGCTGAATTCACGAAGTGGCACAAACCTCCAAAATTGCGT
>JZLH01S0393329.1:20227-33429 GCA_001188425.1 Eucidaris tribuloides | reverse complement strand
AAGATAAATGTGTACGTTACAGTTTATTGTTTTTCGTGTTGCAGTTTCACTTAGGAATACATAATTTGACTGTAAGAACACTAACAGACATAGAACCATTCAGAAAATGCAAACATAGTCAAAAGCTCATAAGTTACTGTACGTCATTTGCACCTGTATGAGGTACAGGTGTATGAAAAAGATACAAAAACAAACAAAAATGTGGAAAATTAAGTATGACATCATGGGTGACACGGGACAGAACATTGGCAATGGAGGGTAAGATGCACCTATCATTTATGATCCTTTCAGACTACTCTTGTTGAATTCTGCTTCAAGACCGTTGGAGACGATTTGATTTCACTATAACACACATTTACCATAGACCCTAATACGAGTTAACTCGTACTTAGTCTCCAATGGGTTAATGACAAATTGTGTCGATCATTTTACATTCATTCATAGCCCTATTCCCCAAACATTTAGAAACTCCATCATCTGTGATGACATCTGATTTTTACATCGAGGTTAAAAGATGGATTCTTTCTCAAGAGGGGGCTAAAAATATTTAATGATAGATCACTTGAATATCAGTTCCTGGTTTTAAACATTGATATATTAAAGGCAAGGTTCACCCTGACGACAAGTTGGTTTTAATAAAAGCAGAACAATGAGAGAAACAAATAAATGAAAGTTTGGCAAAAATCCACCAAAGAATAACAGAATTATGAAGTTTCAAAGCTTCAATTTTGTGACGTCATATGCGAGCAGCTCCCCATATGTCATGTAATATAAATTTCATAAATTGTCATTTTTGAATGGTTCATGATAATTGAATGGGTTTTTTTTCATAGGAGCCTGTATGAAATAATGTTTTTGATAATATAGTGAATGCACAGGTAAAACCATTTTTAAATTTTGTGAGAAAATGGCACTTTATGTAATTTATAACACATGACATATGGGGAGCTGCTCGCATGTGATGTCAGAAATTTAAAACTTTAAAATTCCATAACTCTGTTATTCTTCGATGGATTTTCGTCAAACTTTCGTTAATATGTTTGTCTTATTTTTCTGCTTTTATTAAAACCCACTTGACGTCAGGGTGAACCTTGCCTTTAACCTTAACAGACCAAAAATAGTATAATGTGCACATTTGTAGTGTGTGTGTGTGTGTGTGTGTGTGTGTGTGTGTGTGTGTGTGTGTGTGTGTGTGTGTGTGTCCTCGTGTCAATATCAATTAATGCCATTAGCATTGACTGTTTCTATAACTACGTCAACTTTTCAACTGATGATTGAAGATATGTAGGATTCCATCATAATTAGGGTGCACAGGAGCTTTGTCAATACATCCCTTGCAGCAAATTGCTGTCATGGTTTTCAGTTGATTCCAATAGAACTTGGTACACTTGTCCTAATGCCTAAGTAGTGGGTGACATATGTTGTGAGTGCCTTATTCTAATTTACCTTCTGATCATTGTGAATGGTGTCACTTGATTATTGTAGAATATAGTGTGTAACTCATTTTGCATTGATCAAAGTGTTGATATGGCAACCAAATTAAACAGCATTTATTCAACTCATTGTAGATAAGTTTGTTTGATGAATTACTTTCATGAGTTTCAATGAATTTCAGCATATTTCTGCCATTCTTTAGTTGATTACGAACACATACAGAAGTGTCGTGTGCAGTATAACCCCCCCCCCCAAAAAAAAAAAACAGTCCGAGCAAACAATACAAATTTTAATAGAAATATCCCAATTAATCTGAAATAGGAAAACATGAATGTTTGGTGAATTGGTATCAGTTCTAATGTTCAAACTGAATCCATTGTCATATAGATCAATTATTAACATTTTAACTTTTACACATTGAAAGAAATCAGTCAAAACTTTATGTGAATGTACAATGTAAAAGACCAAGGCACTGTAATAATAACAATTTTAATGGGTTCTTGTACTCACCACAGCACGGTATCATAGTGCTAACTATCCTAACACATTATTACTACAAAACATTTTTAACACCATAACTCGCAGAGAAAAGCACCTACAGTATACCACAGGGTACACGTTCCTAACATCATTACAACTTCCGTTAAGATAACTCACTTCAAAATTTAGACATTTGATATCGGATTGATCACCACAGAGCCATCTTGGGGATTCCATTGGCATTCGATAGCCATTGGTAATGGGATTTTCTTACCAGTATTTCCACCCTGAAAGGAAATGAAAGAACTGATGAATGAGACATAATGTCCGCGAGTGTAGTATAGACAGTATAATTTCCTGTTCTCGGGAGATGTTCGTCCTATTTCGCATTGATGTTGAATATTATTGCATTCACCTGTTTCCTTGGTGAATTTCCTTTTCTAATACGTTGATGTGTTTTGTGGTAATTTCCATAAGCAATGAAATGCATGAACACAAACATGAATGAGTCATAGCAATTGTATTGTATTACACTATCTGTTTAACACAAGGGTGTAGGTATGTCCAATAGGTCATAACCACACATTTGTCAAAAATGTTAATATCTTAAGTGGGTTCCCAACATTTCCATTCCATTAGGTTTACCAAGAGAAGCAAGGTATATAACTATTTGTCAAAATTTAAGTCAGGGCTCCACACTAACTTTTTTTTCTATTTGCCCTTCGGGCAAGTAAAATTATCTCTTTCAGATTTTTACTTGCACGAATAAAAAAGTTACTTGCCCGAAAATAAGTTAATTAATCAAAAACATTAAAAATTATTTCTTACTAATTTTAACCAACAAGGCCCTTTTATAGAAATTGAATGTTTGTTAATTTACTTCTGGAGGTTGCAAAAGGTGTGATTTATGAATTTAGAGAGTCATAAAATTGAGTACAATGAACAAAATAATGATGAAATTTTGTATTTAAGTTAACTGAACACAAAATTTAGACATAATTTGTTCGTTTTGGGTAAGACTTTTATGTTTTGCTCATTTCATGATCAAAAATTTACTTGCCCGATTGGACATTTTGAGTTTTTACTTCCCCAACATGAAATTTTACTTGCCTCATGCAAGTGGGCAAGTGCTAGTGTCGAGCCCTGTATAAGTTTTCAGATCTTGTTTCTTAGAAGACTGAAATGAAGTGAGTGAGTTTTATAAGCGCAATTTTGGTACATATACATGTATGTACGTACGTATAGTGTACCGGTAGATAAAATTTTATGTTAAAGACATAATTTAATGATGTTTCCAGTCTATAAAATCTGAGCTTATAATGCTCCATGCTGTAAGTGTCTTTGATAATAAGGTTTCAAAATGAAGCCCTGTGAAAATTGTACCACAAGCAATAATTTCATGCTTTAAAAGGGTAAAAATCTATGACTACCCAGTTTTGCTGTGTCCATTTCACCCATACTGCTACCCTCCCCCCCCCATTGCAAAAGGGCATAACTGATTTTTTTTTCAAAATTGAGTTACATATAGTGTAGGGGACTCAGTACATCATGAACCAGTGTGTTAGTGTGTTGACTCAGTTGGTAGAGCGTCCGCCTCACAACCGGGAGGTCGGGAGTTCAAGCCCAACTGCATCAGACCAAAAGACATTAAAAGATGGGAGTTGCTGCTACCCTGTTTGGCGTTCAACGATTTTTAGGGATAGAGCAACGTCGATCTGGCGCTGCTCAGTGGCTGCCGGGCCCACGATCAATTGGGTGAAATGAATTTTCGGAATTTTCGGAAGATCTCTATTTGTAATGTCTGTCTATTTCGAATAAAATATGGATTATTATTATATTATTATGTTAAACATGCAGAACAAAAAAATATTAATTAGAAGTGTCCCTTTGTTTCATAATCCGCTTGTGAAAATAACACTGAATAGGACTTTACGGGTTGAATAAAATACAGTTTGCTCAATATCTCCAAAACACCAAAATGTCAGTTATGCCCTTTTGTCATGGGGGGGGGGGCAGCATAGACTGTTGTGCATGCATATTACAGTCAAGAGTTAATGGCCTGATGTATAATTCACATTTGATGTTTATTTATTCATATCTTGCCAGTGGCAGCATAACTTTTCAAAGTATACAGGGTGGCCCAGATAGAGTGCTACGCTTGCGATCATTATTTTTTCAACATCATCCACAAAATGTCATTGGAGTTTATTTCATGGGTAAGAACATTCTTTTTCCAAGAAAATGATACCGTGATCATTGATTTTTATTAAGGTGTTTGGATCTCAGGGCTATTTTTCTGAGGCAATGTAATTTCCTAAATTTGCTATATTTTCAACCCCCGCGATCATCAGAACACCGAAATATTCTCGCGTTACAGCATGCCATAGAATAAGCTCCGTCAAGACAAAGCGCAGGTATGCCCTTGCTTTGCGGTTTGTCTGCTATGGCACACTGAGACATGAGAATATCTCGGTGTTCCGATGACCGCCGCTGTTGAAAATTTTGACAAATTTGGGAAACGACATTGCCTCCGAAAATAGACGCATACGGTAATCCAATCGAATTACTCAAAATCAATGATCACGGGTATCATATTGTTGGAAAAAAAATGTTCTAACCACTGAAACAAAAACCAATGACATATTACAGATGATGTTGAAGAAATTAGCGATCGCAGGTGTAGCATTCTTTCTGGGCCATCCTGTATATTTGTGTCTATTCAAGCACTGTTATGTAGCTCAGATATGAAATGTTTAAGAAGTTCTCCAATTCCTGCATATGTATATCCATGTATAAATGTATGATAATATTTTTCTCTCGTCAGGTTGGTACGCGAGGTGACGGCCGTGGACGTCAACATGCGGTGTGGGCATTCACACGGGCAAGGTTCACTGCGGCGTACTGGGGATGCGAAAGTGGCAGTTTGACGTGTGGTCGAACGACGTGACGTTAGCCAACATCATGGAGGCCGGGGGCATGCCGGGGTAAGACAATATGATGATCACTTGGATTGTCCAGGATTCATCCTGGAAATCATGGAAATTCAGAAAAATGAGTTACTCTTTCCCAGTTAAAAGGAATTTTATATTGAGTGAAATTGAGACAATTCAGTCAAAAATTAGAGAATTTAATTGCCCCCCCCCCCCAACCTGTATTTCTAAGGTTTGTACTAAAAACAGTGTCCTTTGCCTTCCATGCTTATAGCTCAGTGACATGATTGGGAGAAATAAATATGCCTTTAGAACCAAACTGGTTAAAAGATATACACCAGCTGGAGTGGATCTCCTGGCTGAAATGATTTGTCTTGAGTTTCTTTACTTACGCCAAGAATGACGCTGAAGAAATTTGCCAGAACAGCCCGGGTACATGTTGATTGCCACATGTGCCATTCTTAACTCTGAATGCACGTAATTCGCACCCATGCACTCCCGGCAGCATGCAAAATTTGCATTTTATGATCAAATGTAGAAACGATTATATTCACACGAATTATACTAATTTCCCCGATGGTAGCGGTATTCGCTTTGTATTGTTTACATTCCTCAAGTACGGGGGTATTATGTAAGATTCTGAAGGAACCAGAAAAATCAATAGATACAATCAAGGCCTTGTGAAACAGTCCGACGCTGGATTAGACGCAAGTGAACTTTGAAAAAAACTGGCAGTGTCAATTACAATAAGACGCGCTATTCACTAATAATTGCTTCATTCACTTCTCTATTCTTTGACCTTTGGTGACTCATCTCTTTTTCATGAACTTGAAACAAATCAGGTATGTATGTAAAGCTTTTGAATAGTCATATGTTTTGAAGCAGGAAGCTTACATGTATATTGCTTGCAATTAGGCATTACTTTACAAAATCCAGGTGTATATTTCCAAATAGTTTTTATGCAATCAGAAGGTCGGTAAAATGTACTTAAACTTTGCTGCACAACATTTTTCCTGAAACCATTGTAGTGAAAAGTTATAGCTAGTTGAAGTCGGTAATTCAATTTCCTTTCCCATTACTGACAGCTCCTTGAAAATAATTCCATAGCAGGGTTTCATGGTCCCGCGCACAAAGAGTTGAATAGATAGTAAACGTGTATGGAGTAAAGTTACATGTATCTGAAGATGCTATGTAGCATTGATAGCAACAAATTCATACCAGTTTAAATTTCTCAGAATAACACAAGCTTTGGCTGTAGTCGTGTAAACTTAGTTCATGAATCCCTTTAGTCCCACCTGTTAAATTCTGTGTTGCTTTTGTAATGGGGCTGCCACTGCCTAGGACTAAGATGGTTAAACAACATGATGTTCTATGTAATCAGTCCCAAGCAGTCCCCTTAACTTGTTATTGTACTTGTAGGATGTGCAACAACTCTCGATATTCCCGAAAGGCCGGCCGTCCTTCTCTAAAATGCATATTTACCCGTGGCGAGTTGACACAGATTTATCCTGTTATCATACACGCGTTAATTTGATACCATCATCCACTATCCAAACACTGCTGGTGAGAGGCAAACAGCCGGCAGCAACACAAACGATGCATCCACTAAAGCAACAATGCCCGCAAATTGCCTGGTCCGCGCCGGTCGTTCGGTGAGCGCATATTACGTTCCAGAAAATCTGCAGGCAACGTGGGTTTGTTGAATAAACACTCCGAAGACAAACACGAGAAATTATTTTCATCTTTCAAGGATGTATTCCGCAAACTTTCATGCCCAAAAGCATTTGAAATCATACCACTCGTTCAGTTGATGGAAAAACTATCAGAAAAACCCCCTTCCTTCAACGATACACAATCATACACTTATTTGCATTTCGATATTAAGCTGTTTATATTCAGATATTAATACAGTTTGAGCGAATCTTATTCTGACTGTAGGCTTAAGAGCTTGTATGTACATCACATTGTGCTGTTATTTTCAGACTGAAAATTTTCACAGTGCAATATCTACACATGAAAATTACATGTCCATATCAGGTAGCATTGTTTTAAAGTGCATAAGATATTATTATGTATCCATGATATACAATAAATCAGTTAAATGTACAGAAAAACATTGCTCTGTCATGACTTCTTGGGTATTAAAAGCAAAATCTTGGAAACTTGTAAATGGATAAATACCTACATTAGCCCTATGGCCTTGCTGTATAATTACATTTAGTCAATCAGTCTTCCTCAATTTACATCATATTTCTTTCGTCAGAAATGTTGAAATGTACATAACAATGAACAGAAATGCTGCTAGGACTAATTTTGTTATTAAATTTGCATTTAACTATTGCATTAATTTGTCATATGAATGGAATAGATATATTTCTTTCGTCAGAAATGTTGAAATGTATATAACAATGAACAGAAATGCTGCTTGGACTAATTTTGTTCATTAAATTAGCATTTAACTATTGCATTAATTTGTCATATGAATGGAAAAGTTAATGACATCAAGAGTACCACAATATTTAACCAAATATAAATAACTTTATGGGGTTTTTTGTACACATATTTTTGGTGTGTTACCATTAATTTTAACTACTTTACATCATTATTTTAAAAGGCAATGACATGATAAGGAGACATAAAAAATGCCTCAAGAACCAAATAAGTTGAAACTCATACATGTATAAATGTTGACACTGGCTAGAGTGGGTATATTCAGGCTGGCGGAATTGGTGTTTAATGTGTTTATTTGAGGAGAAACGATCATTAAAGGCAAGGTTCACCCTGACGTCAAGTTGGTTTAATAAAAGCAGTTTAATGAGAGAAACATATTAGTGAAAGTTTGGAGAAAAATAGAGTTATAAAGGTTCAAAGTTTACATTTTGTCACGTCACATGAGAGCAGCTTCCTACACATGTATGTCATATAATATAAATTCCATTAAAGGTCAGTGACATGATTGGGAACACTTGAAAATGCCTTAAGAACCGATTGAGTTGAAATATATACCAACTATACACTAGCTGGAGTGGATATACCAGCTAAAAGGATTTGTCTCTAATTTGTTTACTCAAGGAGAATCAAGCATAAACACTAATTCTATCGGGGCATGATAAAAAATAGGCCCCCATAGTGAGCCACACTCTTAACTCTGAATGCGCGTAATTCGCACCCATGCACTCCCGGCAGCATGCAAAATTTGCATTTAACGATCAAATGTAGAAACGATAATATTCACCGATGGTAGCAGTATTCGCTTTGTATTGTTTACATTCCTCAAGTACGGGGGTATTATGTAAGATTCTGAAGGAACCAGAAAAATCAATAGATACAATCAAGGCCTTGTGAAACAGTCGGACGCTGGATTAGACGGAAGTGAACTTTAAAAAGAACTGGCAGTGTCAATTACAATAAGACGCGCTATTCACTAATAATTGCTTCATTCACTTCTCTATTCTTTGACCTTTGGCGACTCATCTCTTTTTCATGAACTTGAAACAAATCAGGTATTTATGTATAGCTTTTGAATAGAGTCATATGTTTTCAAGCAGGAAGCCTACATGTATATTGCTTGCAATTAGGCATTACTTTACACAATCCAGGTGTATATTTCCAAATAGTTTTTATGCAATCAGAAGGTGGGTAAAATGTACTTAAACTTTGCTGTAAAACATTTTTCCTGAAAACATTGCTGTGAAAAGTTATAGCTAGTTGAAGTTAGTAATTCAATTTCCTTTCCCATTACTGACGGCTCCTTGAAAATAATTCCACACGCAGGGGTTTCACGGTCCCGCGAAAATAGATAGAAAACGTGTATGGAGCAAAGATACATGTATCTGAAGATGCTATGTAGCATTGATAGCAACAAATTCATGCCAGTTTAAATTTCTCAGAAGAGCACAAGCTTTGGCTGTAGTTTTGTAAACTTAGTTCATGAATCCCTTTAGTCCCACCTGTTAAATTCTGTGTTGCTTTTGTAATGGGGCTGCCACTGCCTAGGACTAAGATGGTTAAACAACATGACGTTCTATGTAATCAGTCCCAAGCAGTCCCCTTAACTTGTTATTGTACTTGTAGGATGTGCAACAACTCTCGATATTCCCGAAAGTCCCGTCCTTCTCTAAAATGCATATTTACCCGTGGCGAGTTGACACAGATTTATCCTGTTATCATACACGCGTTAATTTGATACCATCATCCACTATCCAAACACTGCTGGTGAGAGGCAAACAGCCGGCAGCAACACAAACGATGCATCCACTAAAGCAACAATGCCTGCAAATTGCCCGGTCTGCGCCGGTCGTCGGCGAGCGCGTATTACGTTCCAGAAAATCTGCAGGCAACGTGGGTTTGTTGAATAAACACTCCGAAGACAAACACGAGAAATTATTTTCATCTTTCAAGGATGTATTCCGCAAACTTTCATGCCCAAAAGCATTTGAAGTCATACCACTCGTTCAGTTGATGGAAAAACTATCAGAAAACCCCCTTCCTTCAACGATACACAATCATACACTTATTTGCATTTCGATATTAAGCTATTTATATTCAGATATTAATACACTTTGAGCGAATCTTATTCTGACTGTAGGCTTAAGAGTTTGTATGTACATCACATTGTGCTGTTATTTTCAGACTGCGAATTTCCACAGTGCAACATCTACACATGAAAATTACATGTCCATATCAGGTAGCTTTGTGTTAAAAGTTTGTAAGTTATTATTATGTCTTGATGATATAAAATAAATCAGTTATACGTAAACATTGATTTATTATGACTTCTTGGGTATAAAAACAAAATCTTGGAAACTTGTAAATGGATAAATGTGCATTAGCCCTATGGCCTTGCTGTATAATTACATTTAGTCAATCAGTCTTCCTCAATTTACGTCATATTTCTTTCGTCAGAAATGTTGAAATGTACATAACAATGAACAGAAATGCTGCTAGGACTAATTTATTTATATTAAATTTGCATTCAACTATTACATTAATTTGTCATATGAATGGAATAGATATATTTCTTTCGTCAGAAATGTTGAAATGTATATAACAATGAACAGAAATGCTGCTAGGACTAATTTTGTTCATTAAATTAGCATTCAACTATTGCATTAATTTGTCATATGAATGGAATAGTTAACGACATCAAGAGTACCCCAATATTTAACCAAATATGAATAACTTTATGGGGTTTTTTGTACACATATTTTTGGTATGTTACCATTAATTTTGACTACTTTACATCATTATCTTAAAAGGCAATGACACGATTAGGAGACGTAAAAAATGCCTCAAGAACCAAATAAGTTGAAACTCATACATGTATAAATGTTGACACTGGCTAGAGTGGGTATATTCAGGCTGGCGGAATTGGTGTTTAATGTGTTTATTTGAGGAGAAACGATCATTAAAGGCAAGGTTCACCCTGACGTCAAGTTGGTTTAATAAAAGCAGTTTAATGAGAGAAACATATTAGTGAAAGTTTGGAGAAAAATAGAGTTGTAAAGGTTCAAAGTTCACATTTTGTCACGTCACATGAGAGCAGCTTCCTACACATGTATGTCATATAATATAAATTCCATTAAAGGTCAGTGACATGATTGGGAACACTTGAAAATGCCTTAAGAACCGATTGAGTTGAAATATATACCAACTATACACTAGCTGGAGTGGATATACCAGCTAAAAGGATTTGTCTCTAATTTGTTTACTCAAGGAGAATCAAGCATAAACACTAATTCTATCGGGGCATGATAAAAATAGGCCCCATAGTGAGCCACACAACAGGTTTGCCTGCCATAAGGGATATTGACATTAGTTCTTTTAGAATGAGTCAACGTTGGACTCCAAGATTTTTTACAGGAGAATCCTTGCATAGTTTACTTGATTCTAGAGAAGTTTCAGCCCAAGTTGAGGACTCCCCCCATCATGTCATTGACCTTTAATGTGTCGTTTTCTCAGAAATTTGAAAATTATTTTACTTGAACATTCAATATATTATCAGAAACATTATTTCATATAAGCCTCTGTGAAACAAACCATTCAATTATCATGAACCATTAAAAAAAAAAGGCACTTTATGGAATTTTTATTACATGACATATAGCGAGCTGCTCGCATGTGACGTCACAAAATTAAAACTTTAAACCTTCATAACTCTGTTATTCTTTGGTGGATTTTTGCCAAACTTTCATTAATATGTTTCTCTCATGCTTTTATTAAAACCAACTTGATGTCAGAGTGAACCTTGCCTTTAAAGCATTGAAGACTAGACACAAGATATCTCTCCTTAAGGTTTATGGATAATGCAGGTTAAAGCAAAATCCAAATATCTTCTACTGGTCATTTTATCAGTATTGAATTGATCTCCAGCCCATGTAGAAATTGATCCTCTGGAAAGCTACACAATATATTTCTGATTCACCATCCTAGCATTTTCTAATAATTTTACTACAAAGAGGAAATGTATGACTTTGTAATTTTCACAGGAGAAACTTTCTACAGTATACTGAATTCTGGGAGCATTGTTACCTCGACGGCCCGCACGTGTACCGCGTGCGGGCCTCGTCGATACCCATTTCCGTCTAGTGTAGTGTGGAAGTAAAATTTGAAGTCAAATTCCATACAGAGTTTCGCGTAACTTACCGCAGTCACCACTCTGGAATGAGTTCATTCACACCCAAAAATGTACTCTACCTGGATTCGTTAACAAATAGTGTTACAATGAAGGCGTCTTCTTCCAAAAAGAGGGAGTTGTTTCGATGCGACGTCTCATTGTTTCTTACCAAGCGATTCGCCATTTTTTTTCCGGAAATATAAGTGTAATGCGCATGCCCACACTGCGTTGGCTAGCTGCGATAACAGGCCGCTAGTCACCGCACCGCCGCGCCGGTCGGCGACAGGATGTAGGATCGGACGTCTCTAGCTCTCGTCATGCGGCGCGGCGGACGCGCTGTGTATAGCAGCCTTCAGTAGGCTAGAGACTGGGCAGAGACGAAACGCAGATAAAATGTTGCGGTTTGGAGATGTGGGGTAGTATTTAGGTAAGTTTTGGATTTCGAATTTTTTGACTATATTAAGAGGTAGATGTACATTCACAAATTTACCTGTTTTAATGTCAGAACGGGCAGAAAAGTTGATTGAAACGGGTAGAAGTCGGCGTTTGTGCGATGTAGAATATGCCTATTAGTTTCCCACAAGACTCACACGCAGCATGTGTGTGAGTCTGTCGAGGCTAGGAGCATTGTATCCTAAATTAAAGACTTCTTCCAATCTTGCTATTTCCCTGTAATGATATACTGTATTCAATACATTAACAGGGCTCGACACTAGCACTTGCCTGCTTGCCCGGGGCAAGCAAAATTTAATGTTGGGCAAGTAAAAACTCGAAACGGTAAAATTTTGATCCCCTGAAATGAAAAAAAAAAAGTCTTTAAAAAAGTGAACAAAATATGTGTGAAATTGTTTGTTCAGCTATTAACTCCATCATTTTTTTTCACTGTGTACTTTATTTTATAACTCTTAAAATTCAGAAATCACACCTTTTGCAACTCCCAGAATTAAAATTACAAACTTCCAATGCCATAAAAAGGTCTTAGTGGAGAAATAATTTTAAATGTTTTCATTATTGTTTATTTTCGCCCCGGACAAGCTTATGTTTCATCCAGCAAGTAAAAATCTGAAAGTGATAATTTCACTCGCCCAAAGGGGAAGCAGAAAAAAAAGTGAGTGTGGAGCCCTGCATTAATATAAAAACAAATGCAAAATTGTTTAGTCCAACCACTGGATAATGTCCACAGTTATCCCTTGTTTCCCTTTCCATTTACCTACAAATGTCAATTTTAACTACAGGTGGTTCTGAAGTAATCTGTTTTTATCTGTGGGAGGAAGAAGATTGTTTGCCAAGCACTTACAAGAATGACATTCTCTGCATGTCTGTCTGTCTGTTTGTGATGTGACCTAAAATACATCCGTATGACGGGGGCGATTCATAGTTTGAACTTTAGTCAACTACATTGTACAGTGTACATCTTAGGTATTGCAACTATCTACATAACACACACTCATACACATACACACATACACACATATATACACACACACACACATGTACATGTATACATACACATACACATACACACACACACACACACACACACACACACACACACACACACACACACACACACACACACACACACACACACACACACACATACACACACACACACACACATGCTCACACACACACACACACATGCTCACACACACATTACCTTACTGGCTAGGATTTTGCACTATTATCACTCATTTTACGGTTTTATTTAAGGCACAAAATTGTGCCAGGGACACACACAC
>JZLH01S0393305.1:44131-57381 GCA_001188425.1 Eucidaris tribuloides | reverse complement strand
CGCCTCCTGAATTGTGTATGCGTTGCCATACGTGACATACCATAACAAATTTGTAGTTAGTTAGATGCTTCGAATGATGTACTTAGCATTTAGGGTAGTTGGTTACCATTTGATGACAAAGTATGAGTGAATAGGAAGACACACGCGTATCGTAAGGGTAGAAAGATAACTAATTTTAGATACGATTGTGTATTTTGGACTTCAGTAGGTACTCATATTTCTCCTTGCACAATATTAAGTTTAGGAGGATGGAACATTATTAATAATCTTCGAATTATTTGAACGTATGATCATTTGGTAATGTTAGGGATCAATAAATCTCAACTAGACCAAGAAGTATGTGACATCGTGTTTAACAACGGGATTTGCGTGTATGGGGTGTGAGTGTGTGTGTGTGTGTGTGTGTGTGTGAATACGCCTGGCAAGGCCCTACATCACTCCTCTTGCGAAAAAAGAGAATTTCGCAGGAATAAATTCCAGTATTGAACTTTGCATCATGTAAATCATAAATATTTCTTGAAAGGGTAATAGCTCACCCCATGTAGAAGTGGTTTATACTGCTAACGTTTTTTGATCAATAAATGTTTATACTGCGAACTCCTCGTGTTTGTTTCAATGTTTTGCGAACTCATAGTATATGCCTGTGTATGCTACACGGCAAACTTTTCTTGGTCAGAAAGATATGTGGGGGATAGAGATTGAAAATATTGTACTCGTGTGATTATCCGTATAAATCAGTTTACGTCAATTTCTATCACGTATCGATTTCTAGTACGGTACGTGTGTGAGATTTGGTGTAGTTTCTATGTACATAGGCAGGGAATAGGTATACACTACCTCTCTCGTTTGCCAAAATTAACTTGTCATTGACACAATCCCCGAATCCCACAAGGTATATACAATGCTGTTCTGGTTCAAACAAAGTCGCATTGGGTTGAGATCATTAGATTCGTGAAATATTTTTTTTTCTTTCCTCACCTCTATCCTTCGGTATAGATAAATTTTTAATTGGAGCAAACACACACACACATGCGCACACACCACGCGCGTGCGCGCGCACCCCAGCCTACGCCCTTGCACACACACACACACACACACACACACACACACACACACACACACACACACACACACACACACACACACACACACTACACACGCGACGCGCGACGCGACACACACACACACACACACACAACGACATACACACACACACACACACACACACACACACACACACACACACACACACACACACACACACACAACACACACCACACACACACACACATGCGATTAGCTACGAGTTTTCAGGACCTTTACATAAAAGAAGGTTGTTGACTTTGAAGGTTCCCTTGCAAGTATTTAATCGTTTAATCGTTCAATATTAAGAACATGAAAATAATAAGGATATGACGATTTTATTTCACCACAACCTTGAATAAGATTCGTACTATACACATAGTGCATAGTAATTATTCACCCAATTTGAGATACATATCAATGTCAGAGGACCATAAAATCATGAAAAGTTATTGACTATAAAGGTTTCCTAACACTTACTTAATTGTTGATTAAATCCCATAAAAAATCATTAAGGATATAGGGATTTATTTACCGCAACCTTGATTTTCAGTCATACTATATGCACAGGGCATACTGATTTTGTTACCTCATGTGAGATACATATCAATATCAAAAGACAGAACACATAGACGTGTATTTACAGGTCGGTGGTAGGCACAATGTGTTATATTGATATGACTATACATTTTGATTTATTAGAAGCAACATCAGTCAAAAACACGCACTAAACCCTTTGCCCAGTTAGGGATGCAATATAATGTATTTTTTTTTTAATTGGGGGGGGGGGTTAAACATTATTTACAATGAAGTCAAAATTATTTTTAGCCAATAGCTTTCGAGGAACAGGAAGTATAATTAGGGCTAAAATTTAATAGTACAATTACGTGGATTGTTTAACATCGGGGCAACGATATTGGTAAAAAAAAAATGTATGCTATAGATAGATTTTTCGTTTGTGTTTTATGTTTAATTACTGTAAATAAAGGGCATTGACATGATTAGGGGAAGTAAAAAAACAAACGTCCCCAATAGCCAAAGAGGTTGAAACATATACCATTGTATACACCAGCTGCATTGTACCTCCTGGCTTAAAGGATTTGTCTTGAATTTGTTTTTCTTGGTGAGAAACAAGTGTCCATTTACCAGTATTGAATTCTGGTGAATATCTGGTGCCCTTATAAAAGTTGATCGCATTTAAAGCTACACAAAAAACTCCGTCTGTCTCAATGAGTACTGATAGTAACTGTTTGTTATTACTGAACATTTGGACAGCGGAAGCCTTGAATATTGCAGTTGATTATAGGGTAGTTTTATCCCAATGTAAGGACTACGTCCAATCCTGCCCATTCCTTTCCAAAATGTGGTTAGAGAACATTTGTACCATAAAATACCCTTTCAGTGACAACTATAAGCGTAAATGATATCATAGCAATCAAATCTGTTAATGCACCTTTGTATATAGTGCTCTCTCGTTTTAAAGAAGTTCTTGGGACCCATAAAATTGTTTCTTTATAACGAAATTTCTTTATATCAGGGATGCAAGAACAACAGAATACAAAGGAAATCCCAGATATGGAATCAAGAGATTTTACTTCTTTATTATGGAATTTCGTTATATCAGTGTTCTTTACAATGAGAGTTCACTGTAGTAGAGAACATGCTTCGACAAATTGAAGACTGTAGAATATGAAGTACTGAAGTCACATAATACTACACTTGAGAAACAAAAGCTCAAAGTTTTCAAATATGTCTACAGATCACAATTGTTTGAGTTGCACATCCAAACTTGGTGAAGTTAATTGACACAATAAAAGATAAATATAGGACAAAAACAAACATTGTCACACCTGTCGATTTCCAATAATCAATATTGTGGACTTGAGTTCTTCTTCCTCTTCAAACAAGGGTCTGAGGAAAACGCATTTCTCGCATAAATGAATGTCGAAAACACTTAATTGTTTATATTTTTGGAATATCCTCAGCGAGACGAACAATTTGATATGCAATTTATCGAATTTGGACGTTGTTTGAAATTTGACCTCATCTGACCTTTGACCATATTTCATCAACAACGCACAAAATACATGAAAAATTATATACTTTCGTAGTCCTTGTAACTAGTCGAGTAATTTTGAAGAAATTAGACCAAGTTAAAAATTTGACCCCAGTTGACCCCTCTCCTGACCCCTACTAGGGAAGGGTCAATTGACCAAAATTTTGTCAAAAAATTTCCCGGCATGTAATAATGACTTCAAAACGATCACTAAATCAATTTCGTCAAAATGTGACTTAAGTACGTCTTATTCTACATTCTTCAATTACTCACAAAACTAATAGGTTTACATTGGATTATTTCCCGCAAATTGGACAATTCGTCACATATTTTGTTGTAAAATATGAAAAGCATTTACTTGTTCTATGCATTTGTTGATTTTTGATTAGAAATAAACACGTTGAAGTTCATTGTGACTTCAAACATATCAACAACATTTCAGTAAAGGATACACCCCCTTTTATCTATTATTTCCGTACACAGCACTATTCTTCATCTTCGATGTATATGAAAAGTACATGTAGCAGCTATTTGAAATTTATAACACAAGCCAAAAATTGCTTATCTCAGCACTGTTCACAAAATACTCAAACGTTAAAAATTTAAGTTTAAAATCACCATCATTTTGCGGACCAGGTTTGCAGTAATCCTTTACCACATGTGATTTTCGGTTACTCTGTTCATACGTTTGACCCCTATTTGTGTAAGTATAATGGATTAATTCATGTATAAATTTGTACTTTTCATCCAAACCTTACTATGGCGATTTTATACGGAAATGTAGATATAAACAAATTCGAAACTCCCAAGGTACCACCATTACTTGTGTTCATTTTTATTTTTTAGTTTACACTGCAGAATAAACAAATATTTTACTTTCACTGTGATTAACACCTATTATTATAATTATAAAAGGGCTTGAAACGGTGGTTACACTCTAAGAAACCAAGGGTCCGATAGACCAAATTATCAAAAGGGGTCCGATAGACTGATTGACAAAAAAAAGGTTCATAGACAATCGGGTCTATCATTTTCGATTATTGGTCTGTCGAACCCTTATTGAAAGTTGGTCTACCAGACCGTATTTAAAAATCGGTCTATCGGACCCTCGGTCCATAGGGTATCCCCTGAAAAGGTATATTTGACCCGTTGAGTCGTGAGTTAATGGAAATCTGGTTGAAACATATTAAAACATTTGTAGAGCAGATTTCAAAAAGCATATAAGAATGGTTAAATTGACTTGAAAGTTTCGAAAGTAGACGCAAACGGAAGAAAACTCGTGATAAACTGACATATATCTCACGTGTACATGTGAATGCCAGCAGGGGTTCATATATTTTGACGTAAATGCAACATGCATTTGTAAGATTGTTTTTTTTTTCACGAGAAAAACACAATTGTGTGAATCATATTGCCAGATAAAGAGATGTTGTGATATAGAACAAATGGAGCTTTTGTGTGTAAAGTAAAGCGTGGTTCTCGATTACGGTGGAGTGAAGTATTTAAAAGAATATGTTAACGATACCCCCTTTTCTGTATATTTTGTTTTTTGCATATTGATATTACTTTAAGATAGGAATTGGTAATGAGTTGTAATAATCCCATTTAGTCCTAAATTATGTACTTGTGTTTCATTTTTCTTATATTACATTATATTGTGTGTAAACACTGATTATATATCGGTTTGCCTTTGTTGGATTGAGTTTTTAAAACAATTGTATATTTTTCTTGTTCGTCCGCTTTCTTTTCTGTATCAGTAACTGATATCAATATAGAAATCTTCAATTTAATCGACTTATGTACATTCTGTGAATATAATAAAACCTTTATTCTCATTATAATCCCCATAACAACTTTCTATTCTGTTTTCATTTCGTGTGTGTGATTTCAGTACGATTAAGTGATAGTTCATGTTATCAATGTTTCGATGATATGTAGCGTAATTGCCCCTGTATCTGCCGTACCAATTGTTTGACGTGTACTTTGTAATTTCTGTTGTCGTTCTTGTTGGTGGTCTTTTGAACAAGTCGTAAGTGAGATTTTTAATTTAAGTTTGCATGTGTACGTACCTTTGATGCTCTTACGTTAAATGAGTGATGTTACATGCAACACAAGTTATTTGAGTAATTCATGTTAAAATGTTCAAAGTACACATAATTATCTTTTAATTACACCTTTATACAGGTGAGCTTAGACACACACACACACACACACACACACACACACACACACACACACACACACACACACACAAATACACACACACAGACACACATACACGCACACACGCACACACACACAAACACACAAACACACACACAAATCATAATGAAAGGATCCACCGTGTCACTTACGTCATGTCTATGAACACAGCTCCAGTATACAATCCTTATCAGTGGCGTGTTACCAATCATCCGTAACCTGAAAGATACAAGTAAACATTGAAGAGCTTCAGTTTTAAAAATTGTCAAACTTTTATACCTGAGCTGCATAAGTAGTTCTTGAATGGACAAAATAAACATCCTATAATACAAAAGTTTAGAAATTTATGCTACCATTGGCAAGGTATGCATGGATAAACATCACCCTTGAATTATCGCGGTGGAGTATAAATAGCCTAGATCTACATACAGTAATCTATGGGACAAAATGAGCAAGGTGAATCCGGTCAAACTGCGTACTCATAGATTTTCACTTTTTTAAAGTACTAAATAATCATTTTAAAATACAATTTCTTCAGAGCCTCATTAATTACACTTTACCAAAGACACTTAGAGCATGGAAAATAATGTTGCTCACATTTTTTGAACTGTGTGTATTGTTAACTTGTCCCCTTAATCAATGTTGTGGCAGTGGAATTCATATGATTATATGTTTTTATGTTGTATTCATTACATGTCGATTTCTGCCTGTTAACCCACCATTGACTGATGACGACCTTACTTGGGGTATACTTAGTTGCCTATTTACAGTTAAAGGTTAGTGACATGATTGGGAATACTTGAAAATGCCTCAAGAGCCAAATCAGTTGAAATATATACCAACTATTCACCAGCTGGAGTAGATTTCCCAGCTGGAAGGATTTGTCTGATAAGGCTATTTATATTCCTATATTGTAATTCTATCGTGCCCCGATAGATATAACAAGCCATCGAGAGCTACACAACAGGTTTGCCTACCAGGAGGTATATTGACATTAGTTATTTTAGAATAACGTTTGACTACAAGATTTTCACAGCAGAATCCTTGTATAGTTTAACTTGATTCTAGAGTACTTTCAGCTTAAGTTGAGGACTACCCCCAATCATGTCATTAGCTTTAACACTTGTATTTCCTTCAAATCTGTTCTGATTTGAATTGAATGGCCAAGCAGAAAATGTATATTTGTATCTTATGTTGTTGCATGTAATGACTCCAACGTTGATGTGGTAGTGGTTTGTTGACGTTATGTCTGTTCGCCTGTCCTTTTGTTTTAATAAACATCTATTACCTCCCAGCTTTATTCCCTGTATCTTGTGTTTGGACTCGTGACAGTCAATCATTCACTTTTATTTGGTTCTAGATTCAATGAAATGTCCTGATTCTTATTTGTTTAAAAATCATAATTATGACTTAGGCATGGTGGTAACATCAAAATAATAAGAGGTGGACCAGTCTACACTATGAGTCGCATCCATTTTAAATTGTGAGTAACCATACAACAATTAGGGAAACGTCCATGCGATGTGCTAATCTATGTACACTTCAACAAATGTGGAACTTTGTTACCATATGCTCGTTCTCATTTCTGGCATGCAACAATACTTCAACATAATATTAGCGCTCTCCTTAAGTGAGATCCATATGGGGAATAGATTTATGTAAATATCAGCTTGAAGTTTGATTTAAAAACAAAGATATCAATGATTGAAGTAAGCCATTATCCGGAAACAACTTACCCATAGACAAAAACACATATTAGTATAGGTTTCACACTGTTAAATGACGAATCACAAGTCCTAGTATTATAAACATAAAGTCAAGAAAAGTCCGTAAAAAATATTTATTTATTTATTTATTTAATTTCCAGGAACATATAACAATAACAATGCATCACAAATAAAACAATACATAAATATAATACCACAACCAATGCCTGGGGATTACCTAAAAGAAATAAGAATTTCTGTATAAAGGCTCTCCTCATTGGTTGCAGTAAATAAAACAAGAAAAAATACAATTAGGGGTTGATTAAACGTGAGATTAGAACCAGCATTTTGGGATAGTACAATCATTCCTTACAATTTCTCAGCAGTAATTTTGGAGACATCTTAAGTTGAAACTGAATTAAAGCACTATGATGAGCGCATTGGCACTGCTCTTTGGTTCCTATGGGCATAAACAGTTAATCTATGAATTTGGTAAAATACTTCCGGATTGCATCTACGTGTTGACAAGCAGTATTTTGCAGTTTATAACGAAAAGGGGTGATAACCTTTGACACTTCTGAGACATGTCAGTAGCACGCTGTTATTTTTTTTTATTTTATCTTTTTTAGATAAATGGCCATGCGTCGTGAACTTGGCCTGCTCTAGGTTGTTTCATATTTTAGGGGAATCTGATATGTTTGTAATGGTTAGAGTATGGTTAAATGGGATTCAATTCTAGCAAATTACCCCCTCATTTTACAGCAAATTTATTAAGCTTTAAGATGCCACCAAGTTTTATTTCATCAGAGTTAATTTAATAAAATTATGATTGATTAAGTACACGATGGTGGAGGGTGGAGCAAATTAGGACACAGCACAGTGTTTATTTTATGGGAGAATATATGGTCAGGGTTTGTTTTGTTTTTTCTGTATCTTAACAATCACTAATATCACTTAACTACATATCAAACTAAAGCATATCCATTACTCTTCCAATTGATTTCAAGTTTTATTTGTTCAGAGTTAAATTAAGAAAATTATAATTAATTTAGTACATGATGGCGGGGTGGGGGAAATTTGGCCATAGAGATTGCATTGGGATACTATGGGAGAAACGTACATCCAAGGTTTATTTGGTCTTTTCTGTCTTAACAATCAATATATCATTGACTCTATATATCAAATTAAAGCTCATTCAACACTATTTGAAATGAAACCCTAATTATTTTTATAGCAGTTAAATTTAAGAAATTACATTTCATTAACTATAATTACTTCACAAGTTTGGATAGTGTAGGATAGTGTATTAAGTAGGACACGGTAAGCCAAACATACAACTCAGATAGAAACGTTTTAGCAAGTGTCATTAAAAAAAATGCTAATTATGAACACATATTAGTTCTGCATTAAAATATTTCATTGTGGTTATAGATACAATAATAAGGCCTCGAAGTGGACTTTGTGCTTTCTTTATGAATTTATGTAATATCTACACATTTGTCATGCGAATTTTGATATCCGTTGCTCCCAAAGTCATAAAAAAATAGTTCTACTAGGGGTATCCTTGTGAGTTCAGTTTGTGGCATAATTGAAAAATATCTGTACTTTACACAAATGTGTTTGGGGAGTAGGTGGTTTAATGTAGATGTGAGGACACTTTGAAATGACCCTACTTTTTAACCCCACTTTTTTATATTTTGATTCGTTATTCCTTAAGATCTACCCCCACTTCATTTTATTGACCATAATTGGACAGATGAGACTATTTCCTTTCAGAAACGATACATTTATACTTTTACTATGCTAGAATGTATAGTTTCAAAGTTATAGAGTTTTAAGTCCAGAATGTGGTGCGACACTCAAAATTTGCCAATGAAACGCAAACAGGCCCCACTTCACGACGCATGGCCATATAATTGATGAATGAAAGGTTTGCAGAGACAATTCACGAATTACGATATACCGAGGTTTGATATGGTTTATGTTCAAATTAATGATACATTAGATCAAATACTTGATGTTTTATCTTTGATGACTTAACAAAAAGAGTGACTCAACATGACTCGAACCTGAAACCTACTGATATCCGGTCAGGCGCATTACCACCAGGCTATCCTGTGTATTATTATTATTATTTCTTGTTCGTTCTTGTGGAGTATAACACCACAAAGGAATTGAAAGAACGTACTAAAGTCCAAATATAGATTTTGGCAAATAGTAAAAATAAAATTATTTGCTGTACAGTTATATTTGGATAGACTTACATGATCTATCAATGCCCTGAAAATTCCTCGCTCTAAAACCCTCTTAGTTTTTTTTTTTTAGAAATTACTAAAAATGTCTAGGCGACCTCGGACATTTTCCATAGGTCATGTTCATACCGCTACCTACTCTCCGAAAAAAATTAAGATGAAAAATTGTCAATATAAACATTTTTTAGTAAGTTTGATGGTGTTTTCTGGTGTCTGGGGTGACAACAACACTTTGTGAAAGACTGACGAAAAAGTTGTGTAATCGAACAAAACTATACTTAGGCTTAAAATAAAGTTCCATATACGCTGATTACTGTATTGAGAGGTGGCACTTTCATTTGGGTTATATAATACATTAAACATGAATTAATAATTATGTGATGAAATTTAAGCGTAGACTTATTATTTCGGAATGACTTCTTAACACTTTTTGATGTCTCATAATCTTGAATTTCTGTCTTCCTGCATGGTTTTCCTTTCGGTTACAACGTGACAACCCTTAGAGTTTTTCCCCGGTTACCATCCCATTTCCATGAAAAGTAACCGTTCCACATAGATTATGAGTTTAACGGCTCTCAGAAATTCAAATACACCGTAAATGATATTTACTTACGAATTACTGTACATTGCCGACTCCCTGCTCCCCGCACGATACTTTACCAAAGATACACCTTTGTCGTATTTTGTTTAATTTCATATTACTCAATTTTGTTGCTGGGCTTAAAAAGGCCTACTTGCACGAATCAAATTAAGAAACATCTTGATCCGTTTAAATAAACATTATAACCCCACTATATCCACGTAATTTGTATCGTTCAACGCTTTACGGAGAAAACTAATTTCTGTTTTTGTCCTCAATAATCCAACTGATTCCAGTGATACAGATTTTGTTTATGAGAAACATTCCTTTCCTTGAACTCAAAATCCGAAAATTCCTCCTTTGTGATCCCCAAATCGTCGACTGCCAGTCATGGATTGATTGTAGGTGTGTGCGGATTTGATAGATTCAATTGCGGTACAATTGGATGTTTGCAAGCTACAAATTGCATAAGTGCATTTGTTTGTTTCACATACAAAGTTGCGAATCGGATGGGATTGAAATAAGCAGGCATCACCAACTTTGCGCAAGTTTTGTGAAGGATATTCTTCGATGGGTAAGTTTAGTTTTGGGGATTTTTTGTTATTTGAAAGTTTTATGCCCCAAAGTCATAACCCTGCAATAATAGATTCTGAATGTCTTTAGTTATTTTTAAATTAGTTAATGAAAAATCTCGGGGGACCCCCGAGATTTTCGACTATATTTTATATTATAGCATCCAAAGGGTTAAAACGGTTATATGAGCTATACCTCATCTGAAAGAGCAGGCTCTGCTCTTCGTCGCGATCTCGCGGTCGAGATCTGAAGGGGGAGGGCTGTGACGCCCCCCCCCCCCCCGCCCACATGATATCCCAAAGTACCCCGATAGAATATAGGGTTAATGCAATCCCAAAACACGCACAGACACACAATGCACACAACACACACATACACTAACAAATGTACTTACCTACCTTGTACACATACTTCATTAAAGCCCAAGTTTAGTTTTGGGGATTTTTTGTTATGTGAAAGCTTTATGCCCCAAAGTCCTAACCCTGCCATAATAGATTCTGAATGTCTTCCAGTTTTGTTTCTCTAATCTAACTTAATCTGAAAATTCCGGCCGGGGACCCCAAAAAATTTACATATACGCATCTAAACAGGGTTCAAAACAAGGTTTAGGTACATGTTGTTATACCTCATCTGACAAGAGCAGACTCAGCCTTTCAGATGAGCGTCATAACCATATCAACCCTTCTCTTTGTCTTTGGGTCTTGGTTATTTAATTATTGATCGAAAAATGCTCGCGGGGGACCCCGCACATTCTTTGATATACTTTTACATTATAGATCCCAAAGGCGTTAACAAAGGTCTCATATGAGTTATAACCTCATCTGAAAGAGGCTGTCTCGCTTCTTTAGCAATAGGTATACACACATGTAACCTTAAAGCCTTTTTAACCCTTTGGATGCTATAATATAAAATATAGTTATATAGTTAATATAGTTATATATATATAGTTAATATAGTTATATACATGTATATACATGTATAAATTAAAAAAAAAACAGAGACATTCAGAATCTATTATTGCAGGGTTATGACTTTGGGGCATAAAGCTTTCAAATAACAAAAAATTCCCAAAACTAAACTTCAGCTTTAAAGTCAGTACTTATAATACGAGAAAGGGTGTAAGCCAAAGTTTCATACCTGTGTCAGAGCATTTTGAAGTCAGTACTTATTATACGTACGAGAAAAAGGTGAAGGCCAAAGTTTCATACTTCATAATTACTTCCGAATGATCAACTTTTAAATTATCGAAATTATTTTTTTCAAATGTCAATAGTGAAAGAAGGTTTTCCTATGAGTGAGTTCGGTTAATATCAGACAGCATGGACGTTTCACATGTTTCAAACGTATAGAAACTGAAGTCCAAAATCACCGACTTAAGATTGTACGTTTAGGGAAGGCGTTGCAAACCTCAAACTGTTTCCCCCGTCTAAATAGCAAGTTACATCCTCCAACTGCAGTGATTTTCGTCCATATGTCAGTGTGCTCTATGATTATAACATCGCAGCCATTAACTATATTCCTAGTATTTTCGTAATGGCTTAGCGTTTTGATTTACCCCGAAAAGTACGCACTGGAAATATTCTGTATATAAACAAACAACTGAAGTGTGACGGGCACAACATGACGCGTTGGTCATACAGAGTCTGAATCGGTCTGAATCATTTTTTGTGCTAGAATCTGTTAACAGAGAGTTATGACAATCTTTTCACCATCAGCTATTCTGAAAGGTTAATGGTATTATATAGAAATGAGAGATCTTTCTGGCTATCCACGTCCATAGTCTGTCGATAAACCTTGGCAGTCGTAAGGTCAATGATAAATGAGAATCGGCTCGTATTTGAAATGGCGGTAACTCCCAAAGCTGAAGAAAGCGGATGGCTTTCTACTTATAGACCAGCCGTCTTTTCGAAGCGGTGCTTCAACCATAATTCGATTACATACATTTCATCCCCATCACGGAAATTATATCTACAAACACGCCCCCACCCCACCCCCCCCCCCTTTCTCGGTCTGCTACGGTTTTTTCTCACTTCACATTGCTTTTTTTTATTCCACTGTTTATTTAGATGAATTCCAGCGAGCTTTCTCGATTGGTCATCACTCATGAAACGCCACAAGCGACAGGTGTATGTGAAATATGCCATGTTGTTGACTTGAAATCTAGTCAGGACTCAAGTCGGTAGTTTTATAACTTGCCACTTGACATGTACTTTTCCTAAATGCTTGTGACTTGACTTGGACTTGCAACAAATGACTTACGACTTGAGTTTGGACTTGTTCCAAACGACTGAGACTTGAATTGCTGAATGCTTCTTACCAACCTCGAGATATAATGTCGCTAAGGCCTTTGTCAGATTATCTCCCCAGTATAAGCACATCACAGAGTTGAAGAGAAAAACAATATTGGTAAGGTAAGAAGACGTAAGTTGCATGAACACTTTGTCAAATGAAACTTAAAGAATATGTGGATGAAATAAAATAAGAAGTCGATGCTGCACTGTTTTAACGTCATCTTAGTTCAGTACAGGTATACTGATACTATTAAAGACATACAGTGTGATTCGTTCAAATTTTGTTTTCTAAATGCAGCCATACTGTTGCACAATACCTTAATTGTCACTCCGCTGAATATTGACCCATTCTTTTTCTTCTTTAAAAAAGAAATCTACTTCCCACCCAACAATACATTTTAGATGGGTATATGAGAATTATGATATAACATTAATACATGTATAAATTTGATAAAATGTGGGAAGGGCTGCAAATTCACCGATCAACATTTTTATGGAAACAGACAG
>JZLH01S0393161.1:47405-70580 GCA_001188425.1 Eucidaris tribuloides | reverse complement strand
CAAGCCTTTGTCAACGATAATGCAGAAACAGGCGGTACATGTATAGCACATACAGTATACTAGGACAAACGCGATTTTGCGTCATTGCAGAAAATTTAATACATTTCACGATTGACACAACACAATTAAATGAAATAAACAAGTTGCACTGGAAAGTATGGTCTTTTAGCTTATGACGATATCCAATTTGATTCGGTTGTATAGTATTTTCATATAATTATTAAAAAACATAATTTGCGATTGACTATTTTGGGGGAACACACTGTATTGGATCAAGTTAAGACTTCAATAGCGCCATCTACGGTGCACTTCATTGTTTACATGCTGATCTATCTAGACGGATTTCAACCTCAATTAACAGGGATTTATCTAAAGAGAAACATTTAAATTCTGGTGTACGACAAGGCTCAATTACTGGGCCCGAATCTGTTAGTATTTTTTATAAATGATGTATGCAGCACTTCTATCTTTCTGCTGTTGATATTGATTTCTCATTGAGAGGGACCCAAATGGAATAGAAAGTCTTTTGGGTGAACTGAAACATTGAATAGAATGATGCCAAAAAGAAACTCAATTAAACTGTCAAAAATACTGGAGTTTGTTATTTGGTACAAGGTCATAATGTTAGCCAAACGTCATGATATACTGGATGGTCAAAGGAGTGAAATCATACAAGTATTAAAGACAACATATTTGGGTGTCTATTGTAGAAAAAGAACTGGCCATTATTATGTATTAAACTACAGGAAGATGATTGGTTTTATGGGAGAGGCAAGGCATATCATGAATGAAACGGATTGTTTATCAATAAATAATTTCTTATCACTTTGATTATTCTGATGTAGTTTGGCGATCGCTTCTGAAACATCGCTTATTTACTATAAAAACTTCAAAACAGTGCAAGGAATTAAATTTGAATGTCAATCCATTTTTACATACTTTCAGTTCCGAAATACATTACATTTTAAATTGGAAAACGTTAAACTCCCGCAAACTGAACGTAATTAGTTTTGGTGTACAATATATATAACGATCTTGCACCTTATTATTTAAAACTGAATTTCTTTGTTGAACCGCTACCTAATGGTTATGCAGTAGGAACAAAAGGCAATTTAAATCTTCCAAAACAAAAACTAATTTTTGCATAGTAATAACATTTCGTTTCGTAATATTTTTTTATTATTAAATTCATCAGGAATTTAAAAAAAACGGGACTTTTTTATGTGGTGTAGGATGTAGGCTTTTATTGTTACTGTAGCTTTCTTTAACTTTGTTGTAGTTTTAAGAGTAGCAGTTGCTTTTTCTTCTTTGTATATTTGTTTTGATATATTGTAGTTTACTCCTCTTTTTGGACCTCATGGAAGAACAGCGGTATTCTGTAAATGCCGCTGAATGGGCTATCCGCTGTACCTATACATATTTTCATTTGTAAATACTTTTGCCGATATTATTTTTTAAAGTTTGATTTATGATTAAGGATATTAAAACAAACAAACAAACAGCAGTAAAATTTACGGATCGCCAAAATAACAGGACTTGTCGCACTCCACGTCTTGATGAGAATGTTCTTGTCATTAATTTGAGCTGGGAAAGTTTTTTATCATAATTGTTTATCCAGAAATGTACACATATCTACCAGGTTCATTATTGAACCAGTTACTTGAAATTATTGCAGGTAATGGTATTACAACACAGCACACACACACACACACACTCACACACACACATGCACAACACACACCCACACACCACACAACACACAAACACACACACATACACACATACGACTAATATTCTGACATACACAAACATCAGACATATCAAACACGCGCGCAACACACACACACAATGACACACACACACACCACACACACACACACACACACACACACATACACACAAGTGACACACACAAACGTAATTTCTAATTATATCTAGGCGATGCTGCCATAAAATGCGTCAAATGCAAATTTGGCGTTTTTTCACTGAGAATTTGGCATGTAATTTGGCGTTTTGAGAATCGGAAAAAAAATGGCAACCCTGTTCATGACACGATTAACTTAGTAGAGTCATGATCAGGAGACATTTTGGGACACGTTGAATATGTATTTATTTATGATCGTATTGTACAATTCGTTATTTATTCTTTGTATTTGATGTGAATTGATTGTATTATTTTTTTTATTGGATCCATTCGAAACAGCAACATTGTTGAATGGGTTTCCAACCTGAAGTGGAAATAATAAATAAATAGAAATAAAACGTTAATACATTACCGATTAATCATAATTATTTGTACTGCAAAACGTGTATTTCCAAATGCAAATGTGAAGGAGAGTATCCTAATATTTTTTTTCCTTTAAAAATGCCTTTTAAGTCGCAAATATAAACAAAACGATTATCCCAACAGAACGCGGAATATTTACACACTGAAGAAAAATAGGTAAATTTTGTCCTTCACCCCAATGTCCACTGGGAGCACCTTAATGAGTGCCCAACTTTGCCACCTTTCACACTTGCGGAGCGCATTTTAAGGTGCAACTCTGCACCTTTAAGTCTAAAAGTTTGCAAAGTTGCTCACCTGTAAAGCGTTGGCTCCCTATTGTAACATTATGCTACAATTTCAAAGTGCAAAGTTGAACCTATTTCTTCAGTGTAGTACCATTTGCTAACGAAATGGATTCCGATACTACGTATTTTAAATCTCAATTGTGTTGTTGGTTTTTTTTCTTAATTTAGATCTTTCTTTATGCCAATATGTCTTTCAATTGTATATTCTATTATATTATTATGTCTGTATTAATGGTGTAACGAGTATGATTTTATGAATGTGAAATACCAACGCCAAGACCACAGTTCTAGTACTTTCGGGTGTGTTATTCCCACAGATGCCAAACTCTAACGTGGTCTCAACAAGATTCTTTGTGCATATTATGCTTTTCCTTACATTCTGGCTGGAGTTAACAGTTGTATTTTTCACGCTTTTCGATTATTTCTTTATTACAATGAGATTATTCATTTGCGACTTTTACTTATATCTTTACAACTTTTTGTATTACATGTTATCACTTTTTTTCTTAAAAAAGGCATCGTATAAGACTGTTTCCGCTATCAGAAAACCTGAGCTACATGATTCCCCGTACTACCATTGGTCTTTGATAAGATCTAAAAAAATTAAGGCCCGTGCAAAAAGCAGTTCAAATAATGATCATAAAGTGCCTTTAAAAGTGAAAATCATTGAGCGCCATTCCGTCTTCCTTCATAGACTGCTGTGAGCAGAATGTTCATCAGCTGAGAATGATTTTTATCTGTAAATATTTAACGAAGGACGGCGCAAAAACTGTCTAAATTTTGTGTACTAGGTGTTGATTTGCTCCATCAGAAACACTGTCGGATATGTCAAATAACAAAGTTTGACATTTTTTTCAATGGGCTTCCACAGTGTTTTGTACAGTATAGAGTCTTTCAGTCCGATGAAAATTCAAATGGTAAGTATCACTGCGTCTGCTGACAGTATCATTTTCCCGAATCATTCAAAAAATAAAATCAACGCTGTATTGACAAAACGACGCAGCAAATTCTGAAGAGCAATTGGCAATTTGTATATTTAATCCAGTGATGAAACGTCATGTTATCATCGACCTCCCGTGCGAAGAACAAAAAAAAATTGAGCAGGGAGTGTTAAAGACAATGCTAGCAATAAACGCTATTTTAAAAATGTGCGCTACATAACCTTCATGGTCTAAGTAGATAAGGTCGAAAATTGAAGGCTCTGAGAAAGTGTATTTCAAAATGAATTCAGTGCGCTTCAAAAAGGGAAATACTTACAACGCACTTAAGTTGACCGGATTCATCTGCCATTCCTGCCGTAGACTTACTGTGATGCCAGATCTTAGGCTATTTATGTTTATTCCATGCATATCTTGCCAGTGAAGTAACATTTAACTTCAAACTTTTGTATCTATGTTGTTTAAATTTCTCGCATTTAATAACTACTACTAGCTCAGATATCATAGTTTGACATTTTTTTTCTTAAAAATTGAAAGCTCCTCAAGTGTATTACTTTAAACATAGATGAGAGACGATAGTTGAGTAAACAAATATACCATGCACTGAGAGGCCTCGCAGTGGAAATTAGGATTGTGAGTGACTTGGCATACACTATTTTCTGAGGGCGCCAGCCCGAAGAAAATATACTCTATGGCCAATTCACCAAAGAGAATTATTTCCACTGGCGTGCTCGAAAAAAAAGTGCATGGTATATTGATTTATATCCTAGATCAAAAAATTAAAATAACGAATTGAAAGAGCATGAGATTGCAACCAAAACATAATTTGGGCAAATGTACAGGTTGTGATCGCGCCTGCAAGAAACCTCGCACGCACAGGCAGCTGTGCGAGAGTCGCGCACAGTTTTGGTGTCGTACACCAGTCGGCGCGTGCTTTGTGACGTCAACGATATCGGGTATAGCGGAAAATATACGGATATCGTGACGTCACGATCTGGGATATCCTTCTTTTGCCAATATGCCTCAGTGGATGGTAACATCCATATCACTGAACCATCCCTGGCCAATCACTACAAGAATATTTTTTGATCTACCAGGATATAAAAAAAGCTATACGCATAATGATAGAAACAAACCATTAAAGCATTATAGAATAAGCAAGGACGTTCCAGAGTTGGATTGATGCACAAACAATTGAAGCTTGCGGTAGGAAGTGGAGTACTCGACAAGTTTCGTTTAAAGCTGCTAAATGATCACCACTGTGGCATTTTAGCCTGAAAAGTTGCTGATTGCCAAGGAATAACGTGACTTCTTTCCTATTTTTTTATTTCCTCAAGGCTGGTGTGTTGGCGCCAATCACCATCGATGTTAAGTACTAAAGTCACCTGTCATCGTACTCTCAGTTAAAAGATATATTTATCAGCCGCTTGGCGGGGGCCGATTAACCTATGGCATGCCACCTATTACTAGTGCAGGCTAAAAGATGTAGTTTACGGTGTACCCGGGCGATTTCGACATGTTTTACAATTAGTCATACAAATGATTAATACGGTTTTAGGTTACTCCAATTATACCTTATCAAAAGATCACAGTCTCTGCTTTCTTGATAGGTATACTTGGCATAACCTTGACACCGTTATTAAACCCTTTGGAGCCTATAATGTAAAACATAGTCAGAAATCGCCGGCGGTACCCGCGTAAAATCTCGCCCGCCCCCCCCCCCGAGATTTTTCATTAATTAATATTTAAAAAAAACACGAAAGACATTCAGAATCTGTTATTGTGTGATGTGACCTTTGAGCGCATAAAGCTTTCAATAAAAAAAAGAAAATCCCCAAACTAAACATTGGGCTTTAATTTTATGCCAAACTGGGTGTGATATTTCAACATTCAACACATAGTGTGTTCTCGAATATAGATAACACACATTGGTATTTGATTACTCTTAGTATTTAACCTTTTCGTTGTTAATATAATTATGCAGCGCTGTTAAAACTAGCCCCTATATCTGATATTTAGATCGCTGTAGATTAATAAACATATTTTTATAGAAATAACGCTACACTATGTTTAAATCTCCTGCTAGGAGTATTTCAATCTCTTTTGCCACACTGTTGTCTTTGCAGACCCCTTAGAACTAGCGTTGTAAGACAGAGAGGAACGTTAGTGTGAATTCTGTCGAATGAACCGAATGAGTAGGTCAGATCGATGAGACGTGAGCTGAAACCCTTCAATCTGTGGTAACAACGAGGACGATGGGTTTGGAGTCCTCTGGATCCCCTCCTTTAATGTTTGAATGATTACTTCTGTGCATCCCAATCGTCGTAGCTGGATTCCTAAAATTTAACTCTCACATTCTTCCCTCTACTTTTTCTTCATATTAGTTGGGCCCGCATACGATCATATCGCATAAATATACATCTCTATTTCTCCAATTGCTTGAAATTCGTTTCTCCTGAAACAGCTTTATATATCCTGATATTCGCCAACAAAACCATAATACTTTCTAAAAGTTAAAATAATGCAAAATCGTCAAACCAATCTTCGTTTTTTCTTCGTGTGAAAGACGCAAATTTTCATGAGCCTAACTGGTTACTTATGATGGATTCTGACAAATAATATAACATTAATTTGGCTATCAGCGTATGTGTCGTATAAATAGGCTAATATATTTTGGGGTTAATACGGTAAGTTGATATATCAAGTAAACAAAACTTATGCTTTCTAACTTTACAGACTTTCAAAGAGAGACAAGGAGCATTAAAGAGGGAATTCTCCTCCCCCAACCGTAGTTGGAAATTGACAACACAAGATTTGTCCTGTCACTTTCACTGGATTCGGCCATTACTTTCAGCTACTATGACAAATAGAATGGAAACTATCTGTTAACTGTCAACCAACGCACACACTATACTTATAAAGTACTTAATTTGTGTTTGAACTTTTTAGCGTCAATAGTCAAGGCATTAGAAATTCGCAACCTCTTCATGTCAAGTTAATTAAAAATATGTGCATGAGTACATGCAGCCGTTTTATCTCAACGTGGTCACGCTATTGTTATTTGGTGTTTTCGAAGTCTGTGCCTATCTCCCTCTTCCTCTCTCCATCTTTCCTGTCCTCTCTATGTATACCCACAATATGAAGGCGTTATCAGTCATTCTTACTGATCTCAAACATCATCGCATATAAATTATTGACATTAAAGTAATATTATTGGAACTGGTAATATTTAAATACATTCATTCGTAGTGTGGTTATTTTAGTAGTATGAAACATTGATCACTTATTCTACTATTGGAAATGTGTGTTTGCATTACCTTCTCTTAAAAACTGGTGATTAATTAAATGATAACCGTTAATAATATCCGTTCTTCATTTCATTGTAGTATGATTCGTAATATTAATTGATTCATATATAACGGCATTTAAAAACTTTAGAAAAAGTAAAGGATTAAGTATGTATATACACCAAATCTATTATCCTTCTTCCAGGACTGTTAAAATGCACTAATGTCATATCCGTGTGATATGTGAAATTATTAATTATTTATTTTACCGAAAATTTATCATGTGCAATTCACGAATATGAAAATTGTATGATAAATCTCATGCAGATAGAAAAATAAAAACATAAATATGCTTGATAATAGAGACTAGTATGGAAGGTGGAAAAGTTTATTTTCCCTAAAAAAGAAATCAAAACACTTGGCGAATGAAGGCTATATTTCATTAAAATAAGTTTCTTTGATTTAAAGATTGTGTCAGGGATGTGGCCAAGTCGCATTACTTCCTTCATTATCAATCAATACAAACGGTAAGTTTAGTACTTTACAAATGGTGTGTTGAAAGTTTGAGAATGCCATACGTTCATGATTTGTTGTTTTGATGAGAAAAACAATAACCGACATGTTACCGAGAATGTGTTCTTTCCGTGAGTTTCAATTTTGCTGCAATACTGCGATCGGTCGGTTAGTGTATCGTCCGCAAGACCAGCGGAGCGCACTGATTGGTTAAACGGCTAACCTTCCGCACGAGGCTTTGGCTAATCGCTGATTGGACAATTTTGGAACGGCACGTGCCGTTTGACGTCCGCGGATTTATTGAAATTGCTTCCGAGTAATTTGAAAAAGGATGAAGTTTAACCGTCCAGATTTTTTCACCAACGTTAATATTTACCCACGTCTCCTATGAGAGGTTGTTTTATTTATAATAAATCTTCACATTGATATGATTTCAGCTGATTTCATTGCATTTAGGTGTCTTTGACGATGCAAATGAATGACACAAATCTTTAAGATGTTAGGTAAAAGTGTATTTAATTTATTGAATAGTAGAAGGAAAAGTTCTAAATCATTAATCTATTAATGACTTAGGAGCGTTTCCATTCTCTACTGGCAGCTGGGCAATCAAGTCAGATTAGTCGAAAGTCGTTAAAGTTCATTCTTGAGATTTCTGAAATAAATTTGTCAAAAAGTCATTAGGGTGAAAAACTCAAAATTACTTTCCTTAATAGAATGTACGTAAAATATTCCCATTCTTTTCAGCATGCAACAAAATTTGGATTTGGTTTTCTGAATACAAATGTATCTCTCAAACTGAATAGTATCACTGAGATTTTGTTTCTGGAAACTGAGAATTATATCCACCTAATGTTGTGCGTATGTTTACATCGAACAACTGTTCAAAAAAAAATCATAATGGAGACTTTAAGTAATAATTTCATCATTTTTATCATCGTCTATCTAAACTGATTTTGGAATTAATTTTAGATTCCAGGTACATTACTCGTGGCATTAACCCGTTGCCTCCGAGATTCTGAAAATACCATAAGTAACACAGGGCACATCCAGGTTGTCCGAGTAGCCGAAAGTTAATGTACTGTATGGAACGTGTGGTGTGTGTAGGGGTGTGTGTGTGGTGTGTGTGTGTGTGTGTGTTGTGTGTGGTGTGTGTGTGTGTGTGTGTGTGCGTGTCGTGTGTGTGTGTGTGTGTGGTGTGTGTAGTGTGTGTGTGTGTGTGTGTGTGTTGCTGTGTGTGTGTGTGGTGTGTGTGTGTGTGTGTGTGTGTGTGTTGTGTGTGTGTGCTGTGTCGTGTATGTTGTGTGTTGTGGGGGGGTGTGGGTATTGGTGGTGTGTTTGTGTGGGTGTGTGCTGTGTGTTCGGGCTATACGTGTGTGGTGCGTATGTGCCTGTCTGTCAGTGTTCCTAGTTGCCGGGCGTGAGTGATGAGTGTTGTGTGTGGGGGGGGGCGGGGTGCTTGGATTATCTCAGTAACGATTATAATTTATTATCGGTGACATAATAAAAGCCCGTATCCCAAAAATGACAAGTGTTTATTGAAGGCAAAATCATGACTGGCCTCATCACTGGTAATACAATAAATTATTTTATTCTGGCGAGAGGATTACAGCCGTGGCCCAGAAAGAATGCCACACCGTTGCGATCGTTAATTTCTCAACTACATCCACAAAATGTCATTTTTTGGGTGATTATTTCATGGGTTAGAACATCCTTTTTTTCCAACTAAAGATTACCATGATCCAATGGTTGAGAGTTTTGATCTTAGGCTATTTCTCTGAGGCAGATGTAATTGTCCTAGATTTTGCTATTTGTCAACGTCCAGCGATCATCAGAACATCGAAGATATTTTCGCGTTACTGGCGTGCCGCATAAGAATAAATCGTCGAGACAAGTGGCAGAGTCTCTTCTGAAAAATGGAAGAGCATGTAAGCTACAATCTTCCGTGGTCATCAGCGGTTTAATCTTGCATGGCACGTTGAGACCAGAGAAATATCTCAGTGTTCAATGACCGTCGCAGTTGAAAAATTGGCAAATTTGAGAAACAACATTTGTCCTCGGAAAATGACGCAAGGATGCCAAACTATGAATTACTCAAAGAATCATGATACAGCGGTATCATATATGTTGAAAAGAAAATGTTTAGTCCACTGAAACAAAAACTAGATGACATATTTGGCAGATGATTTGAAGAATGGCGATCGCAGGTGTAGCATTCTTTCTCTGGGCACACCTTGTATATTTTGTTCCGTGATTTGAGTAAAATATTCGGTTTCCTATCTAACAAAATTTTTACATCAATTCGATACATCCACCGTGAATTTTTGTCAAGATTTCCTTAGGCCCACATTTCCGATTCAAGACATCTTTGCTGAAACCATGGGCAGTGACTTTCGAAGCCGCATCCGTTATAATAAAGTGAGCTTTACATAGAATAATCACATCAGTACATGCTACGCATCTTCAAAAACTGTATCATTCTAAAATAAAATGCAAACAATTACCTTGATGCGTGTAGCACATAATAACAAAAATGACCTTCCACGACATAAATCATATATCACATAAAAACGATCAAACGTTCTGAAAATTTATTGCAACTATTTCAATTTATACTTGCAGTTTATACAAGAAACTCTAAGTACCTGACCGTTAGACTTTGACTTAAGATCATCTGCTTCCGTCTCTCAATGTTGAGGTTAAAAGTAAAGTAGTTAGTGACATAATTTAGCTGAAACCAACTAGCCCATACGCGAATTGTGATTTCTATATCTATTCAGAAAATGCCCCGTAATCATAAATGAATAACTTTCAATTTTAAAAAAAATCTTACTGCTTTCTGAATTAGCATGCAAAACATGTCGTGCAAAATGCTCCTTAAGAGTGTATACGGATAGAATGCGAATACATATATAGAGCTAAGTCCGGAAAGCTATTATTTTATTCCCACGAGATTTTCTCGCACGGTCGCATGTGTACGGTTGCACGTGCGTTTTAACGTTCGCACATTTCGAAAACGCGTTGTACATATTGCTAAAGGAGACGATCACACGTCCGAGTCGCTTTGGAGTGGCTAATTGGATCCGCGCGCTGTCTTGGATAGCGCCTTTTGATGCCCGGTTCGAACCCGCAGTAACGGTTTTTGTTTTTGCAACGGTTTTATTTCGTCAACTGGGTGGGGAAAAGCAAATTCGTGTCCCGGAAATAGCTTGTTTATTTCCACAATAAAATGGAACTTTTTGGAAAACTGATGGGCAGTAACATGACGTTAAGATTAATAATCTGTCTAATTTCCTCGTTTGAAATTGTATTCCAAGGTGTGTGTTTTTTCAATATTTATACTCTGGATAATTTCTTAATTTCATATCACAGCCTGCTAATTTATGTTATTTATTAAATCCAGATTTATTTCCAGCTTTATTCCAACAGAGTGACGTCCCCGATTATAAATTGATATTAATGAGGGACCCTGCGTGCTACAGGGTACAATATACAGTGTGTCCGCGAAAAAGGAAACCGGATTTCAACGCAAAAAATATTCTATTCATAATGATATTTCTTCAATAAATTAAGGTATGGGCTTGTAAAGCTTGTGTTCCTCTTCTTTTCATTTGATACATTACTTTTCTTAATCGTTCACAGTCATATTGAACTAAAACAATGGATAATTGGTGCTACCCAAATTCATTTTGCATCACGCGCATTTCATCTTTGAGTCATTTTCACGGTAATAAAACTGTAATTGGCTTTTAAAAATAAATCAGACGTAAGATTCAGAATTTTGAGTCTTTCATATGACCCGAGCCCGGGCGTAAAAAATGAATTATTATGCCGGGAGAATCAAGTAATAATTAAACATGCCTGTTTAGCGTGATTTTTAAATGAATAAATTTTTAAGAACTAGAGGCGGCCAGAACAATCCGTTCCAAGCACGCTGAACTTCACATAATATCTTGCTCGAGACAACAACATAAGGCTCGCAGTTACTGTCCATGGGTAATTTATTGGCTTTGCTGATGCCAATCCAGAAAACTGTTTAATGAAAATCATTTTGGAACATTTCCTGAAACAAGCTTCATTCAAATTGTCTTTTCTCACTGGATGCAACGCTTATTTTTCACAAATGTGGTACATATGAAATGAAGATAAAATCAGCTTTTCAATGGTGCCCTTCAACGTCGAAAATACTCAGAATAAATTCAAGCGATGAAAGTCTGAATTTCAAACTGCTCGTGCAAAATGATTTATACCTGTGTTTCCTTCTTATGTCTTTGGCTCAGCCATGCGTAAATGGGAATCTCTGTGACCGGTATCGAAATGAAAGAGGAGAAATATGCTTCCAACCAGTTCACAACTTATTTTTCGAGCTTGTTTTTAAGATACTTGAAATATCTTCATCATATCGGTTTCCATTTTTTCTGGGACACACTGTACAAGGTAGCAATAATGAAAGTACAATAATATAAGGTAAATATCTACAATGACTTTAAGGAGCTCAGGACATAAACATCGTGTAATTACATTACTTCATTAATTACAGTATATCACAAACAGATGAAATTATTGGGATCAATTCAACGAAAAATAAATATATCAAAATTAATGACGTTTTTTTTTAAACAATATCAATTGACAGAATAATTCCCTTCTCGTGAAAGTGTGTAAAGGCCCGCAGTAATCGAAGGTGATGGTGAAACTTGGCGCGATGAGCCCACCTTTTTTAAAGGCAGCATAGATCCCCCATAACTTTGTTCCATTAGAAAGTGTAAAGGAACAACGATCTCTTTCCTTTCTCTATTCCTCCCCTTCCACCCTTTTCAAATTTGGGATTTCTATAAAACAACTACAAAACATAAAGGAGGCATCGGCCTTATTGATTCGATATGGTTTCTTCTCAAATGTGTATAGACGATAATACTATGGTCGGTGGTTGTTGTTTCATTCATCACGGTCTCCGCAAACGTTCGAGTGTGCGTATTGCAGTGATTTGTATATCGGGAGGAGGGCATTTGCCCTTCATCTGAAAAGCGAGAGAGTGGCATTATCCACTGAATTTTACGGATACAGCACTTGATTCTTCGTACATCGAAGATACGTGATGCGCCGCATCTTCTTTGCGTGGAATGTTCCCACATTATCGTGGAGGCGTGAACGCGCTCCAGTGGTGTTCGCGTCTGCGTTTGCCGAAGACCTGATTAGATGGTGTGAAGGTACGCCAACCACAGTTAGGGGAAGATCGAGGGTGACAACTCGCCTGTCTGTCTTTCGCACGGAACAATCTGAACGAACCTCATCCCGAGTCATATGAAGCAAAAAAGTTAATATACAAAATCCCCCCGCAGCACCAGAGGAGCGACAAGAAAATATCGATGTAATACATCTGATTGGCGCTTGTGACAGTCAACTTTGACTCTCTACTGATATTCACGGTGTGGACGGTAGCATTTTAAAATGACATAGACGTCGTCGTGTTCCTCGTGGGCAGCAAGACAAGGTCCTATCGGTTGCTCTCCAGTTCGAGATAGAATTGTTACATGCAGAGTTGTTTCATAAATTCCAAGTTAACTGATCGATACAGGGGTATTTCCAGTCGATAGGTTGAGAATAGCATAAATACCACTGCTTGTTTTCGTCGTCTCCGACTCGAATGCGGATACGATGTCTCCACGGGACAAGCAGAAAAGGGACAACTTATTTGGACATTGTCGTATGCAGCGTTTTTCCTGGACGAAAATCTCTCGCCATCCATTTCTTCAGTCTATCGGAAAATTGTCAAATATGGCGATATTTAAGATCAGTACCGACCCATCAATGTTTTTACCACAAGTGTAATATTTAGTCAGTTGACGATTGGGGCAGAAGTAGGCCAAATAATTTGATCTGGTTAATAATCCAAACTTATTGTTTCCAATAGCGAGTAGGTAAAATTTTTGCTCACAGTGTGCCATTCTTTAACGCGCGTATGCATCTACAGGCAATATCCTGATCTTCGTCTGTATACAAGTCGTAGGTTGAATGCCATATAACAAAGACGGCAAGGAGTGTGACCGTTCAAAGGCTTCCGTTTTGACTTAGAAAATCTCTGATCGCCTTTCCCCCCATTGTAATTGTACATTCTGTAACAAGACACGAATCAATATAGACAAGGGAATCAAAATAAGAAGAATACATTCCAGAACAAAATAGACAAAGCCCGTGCACGGGCGTTGCCTCAAGGCATGCGTTTTCAATGCCAAACGGATCGACGGTCTTCGGCTCTACGGTTGGTGTAGGCAGGATCATGTGCGTTTCGTTGATTTTATACTGATTCCCTGCACTGGACTTTGGAACCTGGTAGATACGGCGTGCTGATGTATTGCTATTCAGATAAGGTTTGATGACCTAAAAGATTTCCGCTGCATAAAATATAAATTTACTTCAAGTCTAATGATTGTCCAGTAACTGCCGAGTTCATAACATGTCAGGAGTAAGTTTATTGACCGATATTACGTAAAGCAGCAATACATAGCCCCTATCGACAGGGACTTGAAAACGATTTTGTGCTTGGGGTTAGCGCACGAGGAGTCACCCATGTAATGGTTCAAAGACAATATTTGAGAGATCAAAGCCCCAATCGTAAGGCTAGTGCCGAAAAGATGGAACAGAATCCTTGTTATTTTGACCTTCTTTAGACTCTGAGTTATCTAAACACAATCCTATACAAACAACTCGCTAATATTGATGGAAAGTATTTATATTCTATAGCGTAATGTAATATATCAAAATTGTTTGTTTAATTATTTTAATCAGAGGTTTTTTTCTGTCCGTTGTATCGAAAGGTAATGGAATGAATTTGTCAGATTGAACAAAAACAAAAGTCGACTTTTAAACACTTTTAATGGGACACGGTCCCTACAATGGGCAGAAGAAAATTGTTTTAGTAATAATACATGAATATTTCATCAAGGAAGTTAAGATAACAACTGTGTTCTCGCCTATTGTTTCGATATGCTAAGGCATTTTACATGTGTTTTGAACGCCGTGAATCAAAGCACCGACTAAGAGAGTTTCAACATATATGTCATTGAGTAATAATAACTTCCAAAGGTAGAGCATTACTGTTACGTTTTTAGCCAATTTTGACAGATAGCTTTTTATCCCCTGGATCATTTACAACTTACAGTAAACGCGCATATGCCCCTTGATAAATTGATTGCTTATTTTCTACTTTCGATATCTCTATCGTTTGAAACTAAAATTTTTATGTAAATGAATATAACATTCACTAAATGATACCTTGACAGGAAAACGATGAAGGCCTGGTCGGTCACTACGGAAAAAAAAAAAAAAAAAAAAAAAAAAAAAATAAAGGTGTCATATTAATATCGATTTCAAGCGCGTTTAAAAGCATGCCGATACACAAATACGCAATAAAATGATTCGCATCTTGATACAGTCCAACAGCGTACTTCCTCAATAATATGTCTTACGCAGAACTGTTACATACGACATTATGTATCTCAAAGCAACAACTTCCTATATAATACAAAGCCTTTATAATATGACAAAGTACTGCAGGTGCAATAATGTTCACAATGAGTTCTTAGTATGCAGTATCACAAGAACATACAGTATACTATACAGTCACTGACTTTTTATACCTGCTTAGGGAACAAATGAATAAATGTTCCCGGTCCATGCACCAATCATTGATCGATCTACGCAATGGTTTATGAAGCAGACCTGGTATCACATTTACCACATCAAGACAGTAAGCTCATTTTTTTTTTTTTTTTGCTTAATTTTCTGATTTACGTTCCCTTTCTGAGTCATATAAAATTTAGTATGCACTGAAATATGTTAAATCACATAAGTAAATCGTCACAGTACGGAGGACATCCCGCAACAAAATTATTGTTACAGCTTGAAATCTTGGATGAGCACTAGGAACATCAGAACTTCTTGAAGTTTGTAGGTAATGTCCGTTTTCCTTTGCAGTGTTATTCTTGCACTTATAGAATTCATTCATTGTTCGTGTCACACTTGTCCTATTCTCGGCTGTCTTCACTTCCTTCAAAGGATATGAAGTGTCACAACCCTAAGGCGGACAGTACTTCCGGTGATAGGTCACCTATGCTCTATGCTCGAGAACCGGAACAACATTGATTTTTTGAATTAAAAGCGTAGTATCAAAACGTACAAATCAATATAAAAACACTGTAGCAACCTATAGTACTAGGAGAAATAAAATTCGTAAGACAACACACTGCGCTTGTGAACAATTCAATTTTTACCTTTGTATGGAAAAGTTTGAACATGATGATGTCAACATTTCTAAAATGACGTACACTTTATCGTGATTCCGAGTAGTAGATTACAGGCTTGGCTAGAGTTGTCGTACAGTTTTGAGATAGATCTTTGATTTGCCAGAAGTACGTTTTGGTGAATTGAATTCAACCATAATGACAGAGAGGTTCCTCTTTTCGTATGAAGAAAACACCAAAATACCATGTTTATCCGACGTCATGCGTTGACTCGAAAAGGTTCCAGAGTTGTTTCTGGACATGTGGAAAACCGGGCACCTTTATTTGGACATGCCGTAGAGCTTCAGATTTCCTGCGAAGTCCTTTTTTTAAATCCATTCCTTCATTTACTAAGTCGTCAAGAGGCGAGTTCACATCAGTACCTGGCGCATTCCAAGTTCGTCGCATGTGTAATGTTGAACTGACGATCGAGGCATAAATAGCCAGATATTTTATCTCGTTATAATCCAGTCTATCGTTTCTATTAGCGAGTAGGTTGAGTATTGCTCCGAGTATGTGGGCCTCGTTTTCAATGCGTACGCGTCAACAAGAATATTCCTCCATTCTCGACATTCACCGAGAGGTGTTTATGCCATAATCATCGCATAAATTCGGTAACGTGCGATCGTCAAAAGGTTTCGTTGATTACAAACCCTGATTGCACACTTCCCCATTGTTGTTGTACATTCTGCAGCAAAAACGGAATCATTATCGACCTATGGAATGAATAATGAATACGAAGATATATCACTGAGAAAAGACAAAACTATAAAAATGCCAGTTTTTTGTTTGTGCAACGATCAGAGCATTTTGGTGTTTTCCTGGGCAACGATACTGCCATGGAATGATGTTATGCCGTGAGTCTAGACTAGTGTAATGCCTCCAATCACTTGATTTGAAACTTGTAATACAAGTGATAGACTGAAGTACGTTTTGTGTGATTGCAACATTTGTTGTATCTGTTTCATCGGCTTATTTTAATCAATTGTCAAGTGTGTAATGACGTGCATGTACGTCTCGGCATATTTGGGGTACTGCGCATTACCTGTACTTTTCCATAGCTAGTGCTCAAGTATGAACTAGGACACTGATACGTGTACAGGACCGAATCGAGCCCAAAGGCCACCTAATGTAAATCAAGATTATTATCTGAATGGCTATGATATAAAACGTTATTTGGGTACAAATATTTGAAAGTTTGAACAAAAACGCGATTTCTACCGCAATATTCCTGGCAGTAATCAACTGTGATAAAACATTGCGTGATTTTTAAACTTCCAATGCCAAAAAACGAGGTTCCTATACACATTCCTTTCTCTACTATGATCTCAGACCTGTCTGAAGTATACTTCAATATGATACGTGGTGTGGTGGTTAATCATTTTCCCAAGAAATAAGTCTTATTTCCGGAAGGTATATTTTCGGAAAGTAAAAAGAATATCAAATGATAATTAAAGCTAGCGCAGTCCAGATGAAGCTCGTGAAATATTCTTGTATTGTTGTGGTGAAAGACAGTAGTTAAGATAATCAAGTTAAGGAGTAGGTGACAAGAGTGAAAGCAGAGTGTCTTACTTTTACCTTCACAACCGTGCAAATATAAGTTAGGAATGAATATGGCCAGAGTTGAGATAATGCGATTCTAAATTTAGACTAATATTGCAAATGGTCTCTCACAACGAGCTACCATCACAGCATGGGGAAAGAAAAAAGAGGAGTCATAATGCGTGACAAAATTCAACAGTCGAATAACTTAAAGAGGAATCGTGCGTAAATAATCCAGAACATTTTTCCTTGTCTCTAGGGTCAGCGATGTTGTAGAGTGAAAAGGACGCTATTTGTGATACAACTCACTGTGTCAACCATGTACTGTGCACCTGAGGTAGATACTATCTCGTAATTATATCTGTGTAGCGATGTGTTCCACTATCATACATATATAGACTCAGTGTCTTTTGCATGAAGCCATAAGAACATTGACCAACAATAGTATAGATTGGATCGCGACAGGATAGATCTTGCATCTGGACTGCGCAAGCCTATGATAGGAATCGATGAGTGTGGGTTTGGTAGGGATATATGACGCGTCGAAGAATAGAGAGTGAGGATGATAACACCCACACATACGTATCTATTAGAGCATATTATTCATGACACGTCTAGATATAGTGAGAGAAGAAGGATGATGTATAGGCCCTCGTTTGTTGGGCATTTGAAGTTTAAAAATCACGCAATGTGTTATCACAAAGTTTAATTTAACCTGCCAGAAGTATTGCGGTATGAAAATAGGTTTTGTTCAAACTTCAAATATTTGTACCCAAATAACGTCTTTATATTATAGCCATTTCGAATATAATCTTGATTTCATTAGGTGGCTTTGTCGATTCGGTCTTACACGTATCAGTGTCTAGTTCTACTGACACTATGCTATGGAAAAGTACAGGTAATTGCGGCAAGTACCCATATGCGAGTGACGTACATTGCACGTCATTTACACACTTGAAATTTGATTAAAATAGGCGATGAAACAGATACAACAAATGTGCAATCACACAACACGTAACTTCAGATCATCACTTGTAACAAGTTTCAATCCAAGTATTTGGAGCATTACACTAGTCTGACTCCACGCAACTACATCATTCCATGGCCAGTAATCCGTTGCAGAAAACAACAAAATGTCTGATCGTTGGCAGTGGCATTTTATATTTGTCTCTATTTTTCTCAGTGATTATCTTCGTATTCAATTATTATTCCCATGGTCGATAATGATTCCGTTTTTGCTGCAGAATGTACAAACAAGCAATGGGAAATGGTGATCAGAGGTTTTGTAATCAAACGAAACCTTTTTGACGATCGCGTTTGTTCCCCCAATAAGTTTGACAACTTCAAAAATTCATAAAACTTAATGCTGGAATATTATGTTTATAGTCAATTGTGAATGCACTGCAATACCATTGAATTTGACGGGAAATACTAAACATACACAATTTCTACTTTTGCGGCGCGCTTCGCGGGCAAAATTTTATATTTCAGTTTTGCGCGCGGAGCACGCCGCAAAATTTTGGCATCATTCTGGTGTATAACGTGTTTAAAGACGCTATGAAAAGCGTGTTTAACGTCTTGTCACCGGAGAGCTGTGACAAGACGTTAAACACGTTATACACCAGAATGATGCCAAAATTTTGCGGCGTGCTCCGCGGCAAAACTAAATATAAAATTTTGCCGCGAAGCGCGCCGCAAAGTAAAACTAAAATTGTGTATGTTAGTATTTCCGTCAAATTCAATGGTATTGCAGTACATTCACAATGACTATAAACATAATATTCCAGCATTAAGTTTTATGAATTTTTGAAGTTGTCAAACTTATTGGGGAACAAAGGATGTGTTTGCCCATCCCCCTTCCCCGCCGTGTGGTCTTTATAATAAAAAATCCAGGCTCCAGCTGGAATGGTTTCACAAACAGATACTGCGCAATTTATGTTCCATACTCACTGCAATGGATTCTCCACAAATTTCTACCACAAGAAAACAAGATCTTGACAGTAAGACTTTCCAAATTTCCAAATTGTTTGTCATTGAGGGCCGAAACAATAGCCGCGTATTCTCTACGTTTGACGCAAAAAACGATTCAGAGAAATATAGGGGTGAAACTAATATCTGGTCAATGCCAATAGAACTTGTGCCAAGCAATTCTAACACGACATATTTCAGTTTTGTATACATGTAGCAATATCAGAACCAGTGTGACGCCTAGTGGTTAGGTCGTCCGCCTCACATCCGGAAGGTCGCGGGTTCGAGCCCCGCCGGTCATACCAAAGACCTTTGGATTTCTAGAACAGAGAAGGGTTGATGATGATACTTATTTATGCAGGGCCGCTGGTAGAGCAGTCTATGTGCCTGAGTGGCTACCCTGGGTAAATAAGACGTTATTATATTATCATTATCTGTGTCACAAGCTAACGAGTTCTTTTAATGACCATTCCGCAACGATTGAAGCTGTAATGACGCAAAAACTATAACCATAAAAAGGAGTTTGATGATTGTTTATTATCAGGTATGCGTCTGTAACTCCTCGGGAAGTTATCTCGAAGAAAGATGATGAAGAGAAACGTGCCGAGGCCAAACTCGTGCAGGACGCCATTCGCCAACCTTGCGGGAGGGAGTGCTCTGGGGAATGGCGATCCCGATGGCGACCTAGAGCGACATGATGCCAGGATGATGGACGAAGAGAACGACGCGACGGGTGCTGGTTTGGTGATAGAGGGAGACTGAGCGAGAAACTGAAGATGATGACGCACTTGTGAAGAACGACGCCAAGGAACACTCAAGACACCTGACACGTTGCCCTGGCAGACGATCGCAACACCTTCGAACACAGAGTGCAGAGTGAGCCCACGAGGAATATGAGAGGCTCAGGATGACGCTTCCTCGACTCCTTGTGTTTCGCGCGGTGTACGCAATGGATGCGGTCCTGGAACGGCGTTGACTGCCGTTTAATTCGTTCCTTCGTGTATCCTCGGGGCACTCGCATTCGGTGATTAGGGGATCGTCTTGTTGTTATGTGAGGATCGCGGGCTACACGTTGTATATCAACGGATGTGGTCTAGGACACGGTGATTTTCGTTAAACTCCGTTTCCTTAGTGACATCTCGGGGCACTCACACTCGATGATTAGGGGATGTCTGGTTGTTATGAGAGGATCGCGGCTTGACATGTTGGTGTATCAGCAGACGTGGTTTAGAACAGTCTTGATTTCCGCAAATCCTGTTTCCTCCATGGCATCCTCGGGGCACTCGCATTCGTTGAGGAGGGGATCCGCTCTGTTGTTATTGCGAGGATCGCGGCTTGACATCTTGGTGTATCAATAGATGTGGTCCTAGAACAGGGTTGGTTCTTTAAATTCCTCTTCGTTCTGGCATCCTCAGGGCACTCGCATTCGATAATTAGGGATCGGTTCTGGTTGTTATTGTCAGGATCGCGGCTTTGCATCTCTCGACCCGTCCTGCTTGCACCACCGATGAGCTTAACAATTCGGCGAGAAGAATGAGGAAAAACCCATAGCGACTATTAACTGTGAGAGGGGAAAGTGTATATTGAGCTGGAATTCTTGAAGCCACGGTTCAAGGATTTGCGCCTCGGATCATATGCAGGAGGAACGTTGCAAGAAACACGCCGCCGGCGAATGAGTGCAATAACAATGACAAAGTTCTTGGTTCGACTGGTCGGGCGGAGCAAGTAGACGAGAGGCAGTATTCCGAAGAATAATGACGTCACTAGGAGAGCGAAGATCACTCCTACTTTGGCGCCAACTAATTCATCCATTGTCGCAGTAATGTTGGTTACACAACTTTGTTATTATTAGTTATAAAACCTATAGATCACGGATAAAACAGAGACAAAAATATGATGTATTAAGGAATGACAGAGATATTACAGAGGTGAAATGTGATGTAATCGATTGTGATGACTTAATTTTTTTAACAAACATGTCATACAAGATGAACAGTGGATTCGAACCTGTCATCTCACTTTTCCGGGCTGCGACAATATCACAGGCTATCCCGGTTGCCGTATTGACACGACGAACAATATGATCAAATACCAAGTCCCTTAATATTCTGACGTTGTTACAGTGTATGTATGTTAAATAATTCGATACAGATGCGTTACTTCGTAGCATTAAGACTGGTTCAGGATTTGAACGTTCAGAACCAGTGGCTGTAACTACGGGCGGGGGGGGCACGGGGCACGTGCCCCCAATCGGCCGGCCCCAAAAAAAAAAACGAAAGAAAAGGGAAAGGAAGAAGAAAGAAAAGAAAACTGGATAGCCGAGTTAGAAAATGATCTTAAACGCATTTTAAATAGACTTATCAGGGTAAGCCCTTGTATCTGTTTATCTAAATTTATTAAAAACTGCTTAAAATCCGGCTTAATCTCATAAAGGTTTGTGTAATGCTCTTCAGGCCGTTTCATGAATCTGAGTAATGTTTTAAACCTTTAACGAGAGTTAGCGTTGATGGATTGCTTTGTTATTTAATCTGTTGACATTTTTCGAATACAGATTTTCTTTTCTTCTAAAGGAATTATCGTCGCTTTCAAAACCGCTCGCCTCGCAGGATTACCGCTGTAACTTATTTTGAACCAGCGATACTGAGCAAATATTACAAACACACTTAACAAAACAAACAATTTGCGAAGAAATTCCCCCTCCAAACTCATCAACCACGGGCAACCTTTTGCGTGTGCGCCATCTTGCATTCTACAAAATTGTTTTCGGTGTTACTACGTGGGGGGGGGGGCACGTCCCCCCCCCATCAGCCAGCCAAAAAAAAAAAAAAAAACGACAAGGAAGAACAATAAAAAAACTGACGCGAACCGCTAGAAATTGTGCTTATAGTGCACCTTCTGAATAGACATTCACGCAAATTCCTCTTTTATAACCTTTATTACAACTTTTATTTCATTGTATTTTCTGGTTCTGGTTCTAGTCATGAACTGCATAACCTAAGCTGGATGTAGCATGCAGGTGCAATTCGACTAAGCAAATTGTAATATTAATTTGAGAGTAAACACGTTCTTTTAAACCTATTCAAAGTGTAGTATAGGTTCGTGCATTCAATAATGGATTTTAGGCGTTCCGCATATTATTCATCGTGTTAGACTGAGAGGATCCCTCCCCCTCCCGTGAATCATTTTTCCCCTTTCAAAATCTGTCGCTCGTAAATTGTTAAAGAATGTATTTCTATGTACTTTCTTATTATTTGACTGTAGGCCCTAAAATTTCAGGAAACAGTGATGACAGGAGGTCAAAATAGTCTCATAAAACTGCTAGAACCATGAGCTTCAGGGGCTCGCCCCTGACCCCCGATATGTTACCGTCATGTGTTGAAAGTCACCTGTATCAGCGAGTTCATAATTAAAAAAAATATACCATGGAAAGTCCAAGGTTCGTAAGCGGTGTTTGTTTTTGTTTTGTTTTTATTATTGTCGACTGTAGCTGTCCATAAAAAGTGTTATCAAAAGGTCACAATAAGCTTATAAAACGGTCAACTCATGGCGAGCTTCAGCTTCAGGCGGCTCCGCCCCCTGACCCCCGACAAATCATCGCCACGTTTGAAAATAACCTGCTATCGCATTTCAGACTACTCAATTCATACCATGAATGAAGTTTACAATTTTGAAAAATGGGTTATTTTGTTATATTGTTGACTGTCCATTTCAAAGAAAATCGTGTTGCAGAGTGACAAAATATCCGTATGAAACTCTCGTAGCCATGAGCGTCAGAGCGGAACCCCCTGACCCAAACCTAGGACGGGGACCCTATACTTGAAACCTGGAACCATCCTTAGGATGGTCAGCCCTTCCCCTGTCATCCAATTTATTGACTTATACGTACCCCCTCCTTTGAAATGGCTACGGCCTGCAAAACGCATTTTTTCTGAATTTAAAAATGTTTTCAAACCGCTCGCTCGCTACGCTCCGCTCGCGGAATTGCCCTTTCACCACTAATGACATAAACTACTTAAAGCGTAGGCTTCAGGACCTACTCCATGTGGAACGGGACCCCATTCGGATTATCTCTCTCTT
>JZLH01S0393161.1:18885-25971 GCA_001188425.1 Eucidaris tribuloides | reverse complement strand
CGTAACTCTTGACTCCAATTTAACCTGGAATGATCATACTAATAATATAATTACATCAATATCCAAGGCCGTGGGAATACTTCGCAGATTAAAATATCTAGTAACAGAAAAAGCACTCACTATGCTGTATAATGCACTAATCTTACCGTATATTATTTATTGTAACGTTGTTTGGGGAAACATTAATAAACCAAATTTACACTATTTTCTTTTACAGAAAGGGCTCTTCGAATTTGCTCTAACTCTAATTATCGTGAACATACTGACCCCTTATTTTTTAGTCTTAAAACGCTTAAGATTGACGATATACACAAATATCAAACAGCTATTTTTATGTTTAAGTATACACATAATTTACTTCCCTTCTTCCACAACGCATTTTCCCTTAACACGGATGTCCATGCCTACCCCACACGCCATCGCAACGATTTTCATTTAAATAACCCAAAACTCCTTTTAGCCCATAAGTCAATTCGGCATAACGGGCCTGATATTTGGAATTCGCTCCCACCGCATATAAAACAATGCACATCTCTTTACTCCTTTGAGGCAAACAACAAAAAAAAATTATCACAATACAATACGGTACAGTAACTATATTAACATCCATATTTTATACCCAACAACAAACCAAATTTGGTCCACCCCTCTCTTTTTCTGCTTTTGACGCATTTGTTTTGCAGTATAACGTTAAACTCGACCCGTATTTGACCCAAGTCTTTCATTACTTGTCTCTGAATTATTGGCCATCAACACCATCGTGCGTCATCACTTGCACAAGCACACACATGCACGCACATTCACCACTCCTGTGTTCCAAGTAATTATATCAAACTGGATTCACTACGATATGGCCCATCTATATGAATAACCAAGAATTCACAATAAAAATTTTCTTTTACTTTGGCTGTCCGTCTATTCAAGCTTTGCTTAGAACGGCGGCCTTCTGCATCAAATGTGCAAATTTGTGTATTATATTGTAAAGGAAGTTATTATATTTTGGTCATATGTTTTCATGTATATCTACTGTATCATTTTCTTTCATAAGTGTATGATTTCCTTTGTATTGTGTTAAATGTTTTCTGAATATTTCTGTAAATTGAACTTGCTTATGTTATATTTGTTATTGTTATGAAAGAAATCATGAAATGCAGAAAATAAAACCTATTCAAACAAAAAACAAAAACATTATAATAATTAAAGGCAAGGTGTCTCTTTTGCACGCCTAAAATTCAACATTGTGTAAAAGTACTTGTATATAGAAGAAAGTCCTACTTAAGAACCTTAAGAAAAATGTAGGAGCTAGAAACGCCGTTTTAGTGGAATTACAGTAAATGTTAGACTTCGATTTGAATTTTTGGTTTACAGTTCCACAAATTTTACAAGTGGTGCTAATCCATTTTTAGACAGTGCATGTAGGTCTCTTTTATCTCCATGGTGTAATACACTTGTACTGTACACGCAGATGATCTCGCATTCCTTTCATTTTATCTGATGCATTCCACGCACAACCGCTGGTATATCTGGTATTACTGTTATAACGTAAGTAGGCCTACTGTAATCAGCCTGATATACCCATCGACCTATACTGTAGGTCCGTAAAATATAGTGAGATTTGGAACAGTGTGCCTAGAATACACACTACAAAACTATTGGTTTCTTGCGCATTTTCTTTAAATCTAGGCGATTTCTGATCTTCAAATTTCACAGGCAAGTACTTTTTAAATATCCTATAAGGGCATAAATATTACCAAAAGAACGACACGATAAAAGCTTGAACAAAAATATAACCAAAAATACACAACATTTAAATGAACGATACATGTTTCACTTCATCTTCAGTCTGAAAATAATACAGAGTTGTTGGTATTTATATTATGTTTGATGCAAGCAACTGGTCACTGAATTTGTTTTTAATTTATACACACCGGTTAAAAATAACCATTTTAAGAATGTAGCATAAATATTATTTTTCTGTGCAATGGGAGGGTTGCAAATGAGATTCCCTACCTCTAACATTCTACAAGCTTTATATTTCTAAAAGTCCGATAATATCAACCATAACTATACTGCGTCGTAATATATACTCTCCTCTGAAGGATACGAACGGCATTTTGATATGGAATCAATATCGCCATATAAAGGCAGTTGAGGCAACAAATGTTCGGTATTGTCTGAATTTCTTGGATAATCCCTAGAAACGTCACACTCACGGAAGCTCTGTAAGGTAAGACTGTCTCCTTGTCCAGTCGTTCTTGCACTCGTGGAGTCATCGCTGCACGTGTAATTTGTCCCACTCACACTCTCTTCAGTTCGTTTAACCGATGCGGAAGTGTCGCCAACCCTGAGAGCACTTGCTTCCGGTGATAGGTCACCACCAACTCTGAGAGGAATTACTTCCGGTGATAGGTCGCAAATCCGTCTCTGGCTGGAGGAAGTGGAACAGCAATGTTTGTCGGAATTATAAACCCGTCGTATTACACGTTGTAAAAAATAAAAGGCGAAGAAACTCCATAGAGGTATCAGGTAGAAATACGATTGGTAACTAAGCCAGTCACGCTTGTGGCAATCAATTTTCACTTGGATTGGATATATTGCTGTTGATGATTGCAACATTTCTATCATGACGTACACTCTATCGTGATTACGAGTATTCAAACTACACGATTTATTAGAAGTTGCTCGACAGTTTGAGACAGAATCTTTAATTTTGAGAAGACGTTTCGTGAATTGTAATTCAACCGATAATGACAGAGAAGCTCCACTTTCGAACGACGAAAACACAAAATACCATTGCTTATCGATTTCATGCGTCGACTCGAAAAAGAAAGATGTGTTTCTCGGACATGGAGGAAACCGGGCAACCTTATTTGGGCATGCCGTATAGCTCAGTTTTCCTGACCAAGTCTCTTTCATCCACCTCTTCATTCTATTAAAGTCGTCGAAGATGGCGAGGTTGACATCAGTATCGGTGCCATTCCAAGATTGTCCGCATGTGGTGATGTTGACACTGGACGGTCGAGGCAGAAAATAAGCCAGATATTTTATCTCGTTATGATCCAGTCTTATCGTATCTATCAGCGAGTAGGTTGAGTATTGCTCCGAGTATGTGGGCCTGTTTTTCAATGCGTACGCATCCACAAGAATATCTGCTCCGTCCTCTTTCTCGCCGAAAGGTGTTATGCCATAATCATTGCAGAAATACGGTAACGTGCGATCGTCAAAAGCTTTAGTTTGACTTAAAATCCTCTGGTCCCCCTTACCCATTGTCGTTTGGACATTTTGTAACAAAAACGGAATCATAACCGACAGGGGAGTGACAATGAAGATGATGATCAACAGAGTGAAACATAAACAAACTCTGAAAAAGTCAGAACGATCAGACATGGTGGTGTTTCCCTCCAACGGATTACTGGCCGTGAAGTGATGTGCATGCCAAGAGTCTATACTACTGTAACGCTCCAATACTTGGACTTTGAAACTTGTATACACATGATAGCCTTAATCACGTCATGTGATGGCAAAATTTGTCGTATTTGTTTTATCGCTATCTTAGTCATTTTTTCAAGGGTGTAAATTACGTGAATGTACGTCACTCGACCTATTTAGGTACTGCGCAAAATTACATGTATTTTTCCACACAAAATGCGACGTGTACATACGATATAATTTACTCATATAAATTTTAGTGCTCAAATAGACCTAGAACACCAATACTTGTGTAAGGGCCGGTGTCTCCCCTGTTTCTGAGTGTTTGTTTGAGGACTGAGCTGAACATTTTATACTTTGTTATTTTTGTCAATTTTTCATCCTTACACTTGTTAGGATCGATGATTAATTTTTATATTCGACCAAATGCTATCATGATCCCCAGATTATTAAACGAAATGGCTATTATATAAAGACGTTATTTGGTGCAATTATTTTAAATTCGAACAAAACTGATTTTCTGCAATAATATTGCTGTACGGAAATGACAAGTTTATTGATATAGACATTGTGTGAATATTAAACTTATAATGTCAATATATGAATCAGATTCCTACCAATCATACGCTTATTTTACATTTCCCAAGAAGATAAAGTTTTATTTTTGGATGGTACATTTCAAAAGTGAAAAAATAGTAATATCTCATTGCAACTGTTTTTAAATGATAATTTAAGCTAGTACATTCCAGATGAAAGGTCATGAAGTATTGTTCTATTGTTGTGGTGTAAGGCAAATTAAGGTGTGATATACAAGGTCTAAGGAGAAGATGTCAAGTGGGGAACAGAGGGGTCCCATGTATCACGAAAACAACCGGGGTGATAACCACATTTTTCGAGTTAACTGTACCGCTGCTACGATTCAATGTAAAATAAAATCCAATCTGGAATGACATGATGGACATTCATTCTTTTCAGGGTGTATTTTAACACGCTCTAAAAACGGAAATGTTATATCAGTGTTTTGTCGGCGTTCATCCGAACCGTCGTATCAGTCGAGTTTAGTCAAAATATTGAAAGTACAAGTCCTAATCTATACATGGTTAATTTTTTAGGCAGCAATTTATTTTATTTTTTGAGATATGTGGGCATTTTAAAGGCGATGCCATATAAATTTTTGATAAAATGCGCAAATCCCATTGGAAACGTGTGCTGTAGCACAGTAAACAACAACTAGGCGCACTTAATAAGCAAATGCGCGGTCAGCAAACGCGCGTATCTGCGCTGCATTGACTTGGCACGTGGAAGAGATACGACGGTTTGCTTGATCGCGCGTATTGAAAATGCGGTCAGCGTTGTTGAACTTCCTATGGCGTTTTAGTACAGGAAAATCTAAACCGCTCAAATTGAAATTACAAGCATGTAGCTCTTTTGCGATATTTTCTCTGATTCTTGGTTTTGTATAAAAATAAAGTTATCAATGTTAAGCAATTGTCTTAGTCTTTAATACCATGTATATTTCTGGTTACAGTTCGATATTCCGAAGGTTCGCTATTCCGAAGGTACGTTATTCCGAAGGTTCGTAATTCCGAAACACGTAAATTGCCTATACCTCGATGTTCGTTAGTCCGAAAACGAAAAAGGGTTCGTTAATCCGAACATTCGTGGCGTTATTCCGAAGGTTCGTTAATCCGAATACGAAATAGGGTTTGTATTTCCGAAGGTTCGTTAATCCGAAAACGAAATAAGGTCCGTTAGTCCGAAAATGAAATAAGGTTCGTTACTGAGTCCGAAACTGACATAATCTGTGGCGAAACCGGGAAAACCGGAAGGGCAGGCGTGGTGGAGGTGGGGGGGGCGAGGGTAGAATCACCGTTGCTGTTCAATTGTTATAAGGGTGGGAAGGGGCTGATCTATCATTACCAGGGGCGATTAAATACGCAGAATTCTGATCATAGGCCTATGGGGCTAGTTCATTTTCATGCAAGAATCGACATAATGTTTATCTCTCATTGCCAGACCTGCAAATTTCGATGGGGGAGTATTGGTGCATTTTGAAATTGTTTTGTCCAAGTCCAAAATTTCTACTAAAAGATCCATTCTTGATTAAATGTTTACCACTTACAAGCCTAAAAAAAAATGTCGCTCTGCGCGGGGGGGGGGGGATTGGGGATTGTTTGGACCAGAATAGGAGCGATTAAGACCTCAAACAGGGGCGTCAATCCCGAGCTAAAATTTTGGCAAATTTCATGTATTTTGTCCTAAAAATTGAACATTCTGAGCAATGTTTGTGATCATGAACAAGATGCGTATGTAACTAAATAATCATTGCCAGCGCGAAGTGCGAGCTGAAATTTGTAATATTCCGACCTAAAAACTGGACATTCTGAGCACTTTTTGTAATCATGAACAGGATAGGTAACGTTACTAAACAATTGATGCGAGCACCAAAAAAATGAGATTTAGACCTAAAAACCGGACACTTTTCATATTTTGTAATCATGAAAATGATGGGTATCTTCCTTCGTGAATAATGTGAGCGCGAAGCGCCAGGAGCAATTTTTTGATATTCTGATCTGAAAAGGGGTCAGGCTAAACACTATTTCAAGAACTATGTATAACAAAAATTGTGAAGAGGATATGGATCGCACTTAATAAGTGCTGATTTTTTTTTTGACGGGACATTCAAAGTTTTTCAAAGTTTTCAAAGTTTCAAATTCAAATTTGTTTCAACAAATCAAATGGATAAAAAATATAAACATCAAGTAAAATACAATGATAATCACTTTGTACACAACATGTGTCATGCTATAAATAAATACAAGTAACTTAAGTAGCATTGATTTTTGAAAAAGGAAAGTCCGCAAAGCTTAATAAGCTTGATTAAAAAAGGACTACAAAGCACATTTTGTATATGAAAAGGATGACTATCTCTTCCAACTCGCGAGCTGAAAATTGTCGATATTCCGATCTGAAAAAGAGGCAATTCAAGGATTAGGAATTCATGAAAATCTCATTTAATAATCTAATAGGCCTAATGAAAGCACGAAATGTGTTAATATAAGGCTTTTAAACTAGACATGTTAAGCACTTTTGTAATCATGAATAAGATGGGTTAATATAGGTTTAAAAATTAATGCGAGCGCAAATTTTTGATAAACTGTCGCGAAAACGGGATTTTAAGTAGTTTGTTAGAATTCATAGAAGTATGCATGTCTCACTAATCAAAATGCGAGCGCGCAGCGCTAGCTGATAAGTTTTGACAATCAGACCTGAAAAGTGATATTTTGAGAACTTCATGGAATACATGAATAGAATAAGTACTTCACAAATCAAATAATGCGAGTGCGTAGCGCGAGCTGAAAAAGTTTGATATTCAGACCATAAAACGAGACATTTTACAGAGCTGTTTTTTTTAATCAATTTGTATTTATACTTTAGAGGCATATGTGTTGGTTTGTGTGGGTGTGCGTACGTGTGTCCATAATGCTCTTGCATTTCGTTAAATGATATTTGAATGAGCGCACTGGAATTCATGTTTTTTTGATAATTATTATTGTTATTGTCTATAAAGTAACAATGCTAAGAATTGGAAGCTTCTTTTTTTTAATACAAATTCAACTGCGCCATTATTATTTTGAATATCTTAATAATAAAATG
>JZLH01S0393161.1:13885-16385 GCA_001188425.1 Eucidaris tribuloides | reverse complement strand
GACAGACTTTAAACAAACAAAAAATGTCATTGCGTTCCTTTGACACGGTCTCAGAAAGAAGACTCCACACCACAAAGACGAAAGCGCCTCCTATCTTCATAAGATAGTGATAAGGAGAATACGTCCCTTATTTCAGAAAAAGACCTCCTTAATTGTAATATATTCTTCTTTCTCAATTCTAAAGGCGGTTTATTATTGCAAACATCCTAAAATTTGCTGTAATGCGACTTTTTAGTACATTTGATATAAAGATGTGGAGAGAAGGTCATCATCTTTACATTAGTAGCCTCATCCTCCTTTCAAAATGCATGCGTTATAGTGTATGTTACAATAATTTTGAGTAGGGGGGTAGGAACATCATAACAGTCTTAGAATGAAAATAAATCTCACGAATCATGGTCGCGGACATATCCCAAATTGGATTGAAATTCTAATCCGAATAATATTGTATTCTAAGTCTGTCAGATTTAAAACTTTCATGTAAATGAAGATTTATCCCTGCTCGCAAGATATTGCAATCTAAGGAGCTTATAGAGTACTAATTTTGCAACTTCAATTGACTACACTATCTCGAATAGGAAGTAAATGCAAGAATGGGATGAAGATGAGGATTTTCCCTCATATCACATCATATCGTGATGTGTATGAAAACCGTGATTATTATTTCCTCTTAAAGAGAACATAGAGTACTGGTTGATGATGGAAAATCTTTCATCAAAATTTCACATTTCCATATTTTCCAGCTGAGAGTAAAGTACATTTGCATTATAATGTGGGACTAATTCACTTCAATTGCAATAAAAAGTTGAGGAATTGGCAGTTTGAATACCCGACGGAGTAGGCTCCGTTGTATAGCAACAATTAACATAGTGTCACATATAGATTTCTGCGTTAGTACTTTGTCAGCAGTGGGGATTTTTGTAACAGATATGTCCAAAACGAAGTGTTCTGTTGTTTTCAATTACTCTCTCCTATACTGTAGTGACATTTTTAGAATACCATCTGTTCAGAGGTTTGAAAGCAGTTGATATTAAAATGTTGTTGTTCTTCAAGTAATCAACGAGTACTGTGTATTATCTTTAAATTGAATGCATTGCGATTAGGAACAAATCTAGACTTAGATCTAACTTTCCAATCTAAATGATAGAATCCATTTTATCCTCCCTACTCAAAAGTATTGCAACATACACTATAACGCATTTATTTTGAGTTGAAGGGCTCTTTCTGTAATGATGTCCTTATGAAGTTTATCATGGAAAAATAACAAATCATTTGACAAGAATTCAATGAATATAATTTTTCCTTTCTTTTCCAAGGCAGAGAAATTATCGAATGTAGGCGCACCCACGTCAGAGGGGCTGGAACACACAAAAAAAATAACATTTTTCACCTCTCTATGGGGTGGGGTGTTAATTCACACTAGCATCGTAATACGATTTCATATTTACCGTCAAACGGTTTTGATGGTTTGGAAAAACTTCCTGCAAATAAAAAATGCCAATATGTTCCTTTGTAGCTGTCTCAGAAAGAAGACACCACGCCGTGAAGAGGAAAGCGCCTCCTATCTTCATACTTGATATAGGAGAATAAGTCTACTAATGAAAGATGATGGTCTTGTCTCCACATTATTGAATCCAATGTACTGAAAAGATTATGACATTAAATTTTAGGATGTCTACAATAGTAAACCGCCTTTAGAATTAAGAAAGAATAAGAAATTATTATTTGAAGAGGTCTTGTCTAAAATGTGTGGCGTATCCTCCTTACCACTGTCTTATGAAGATAGCAGGCGATTTCTTCTTCCCGACGTGGTGTCGTCTTTCTGAGACATCTTCAAAGGAACATATTGGTCTTTTTTGTTTGTAGGATGTCTTTCAAAACCATCAAAACCGTTAAATGGCAAATTCGAAATCAAATTACTATGCTAGTGGAAATTAGCACCCCACCCCAATAGGAAGGCCAAAAAAAATGGTCATTTTTTTTCTGTTTCAGCCCCTCTGTCGTGGGTGCGCCTGCATTTGATAATCTCTCCGCCTTTGAAAAGAAAGGAGAAATTATATTCATTGATTTCTTGTCAATTTTTTTTTTATTATTTTCTCATAATAAACTTCTTTAGGACGTCATTATACGTAGAAAGACCCCTTCAACTCAAAATGCATGCGTTATAGTGTATATTGCAATACTTTTGAGTAGGGAGGGTAAATCGATTTAAATGTAAATCTAGTTTTGTATTTATCCCCGACCACAATACGTTAGATTTACTTTCAATTTAAGAAATTTAAAGAGATAGCAGTTAAACTTCCTAGTAATGGCAACATAATTGTTCTGCGAGTTTACATTTCTGGCAATAATGAGGTCAACATAATTATACATGACTTGTAATGCGTCGTGATATACATTCTCTTCTGAAGGACACGCATGGCATTTTGACATGATATCATTATTGCCATATGAAGAAATCTGCCGCTACAAATTTCCGTTTATGTCAGAATTTGTCGAA
>JZLH01S0393161.1:1406-13860 GCA_001188425.1 Eucidaris tribuloides | reverse complement strand
CGCCAGTACCGGTGCCATTCCAAGTTTGTCCGCATGTGGTGATGTTGACACTGGACAATCGTGGCAGAAAATAAGCCAAATATTTTATCTCGTTATGATCCAGCCTTATCGTATCTATCAGTGAGTAGGTTGAATATTGCTCCGAGTATGTGGGCCTGTTTTTCAATGCGTACGCATCCACAAGAATATCTCCTGCGTCCTCCATTTTGCCGAGAGGCGTTATGCCATAATCATTGCAGAAATACGGTAACGTGCGACTGTCTAAGGCTTTCGTTTGGCTTACGATCCTTTGATCGCCCTTACCCATTGTCGTTTGCACATTCTGTAATAAAAGTGGAATCATTATCGATAAGGGTGTGATAATGAAGATGATGATCAACAGAGAGTAAGACAGACACACTTTTAGAGTACCACGTTGATTTGACATTTTGGTGTTTTCCTGCAATGGATTACTGGCGGTGAAATGATGTGTATGCCGAGAGATTCGGGACCGATGCATTGCCTACCAGATACTTGAACTTTGGAACTCGTACACACGTGATGGTGTGCGGCTCTTCAGATATAAGGTTACATGCATCGCACAATTTTCACATTTGTTTTCTCGTCTATCGCTATCTATATCAAATCTTTCAAGTGTTTGAATGACGTACATGTGTGTCACTTGACGCATTTAGGTATTTTGATAATGCATTATTGCCTAAAAGCAATTGCATGCATTTTCAAGGGAAAGCACGTCGTTTACATCCATTTGTTTCGGACAAAATTTAACTACCTCCAATAGTTCCTGTTGCTCTACCACCGTAGACCAAGACCGCCAATTAGGTGTTAAGACCCGTGATTGAGGTTTAAATTCGACCGAAGGCATGACCTCAAGAATATGGGGTGAAATGATTGGTGTTTGGTAAATGAAGATCGTATGATGGGTTTGCTATTTAAATTTGAATGAAAACAGATTTTGCACGATACCTCGGAGTTTACTTGCAGTGTTTGTATCTTAACAAAAGGCAAGATTTATACATTATATCAGAATGAGGATTCATACGTGCTGGTACGTATTAATAAATATTTGAAACATATGTGACACTGTATCACAGGCATCCTTCTTCTCGGAAGAAGGTCTGTGATACAGCTCGAATATTTAGGTACGTCATAAATGTCGTGCTGTAAGCATATGTTTTACATATACGAACGATGAAACTGACCACGGTGGATATAATAATATACAAGTATATCTGTATGTCTAAAAGAACTCCGCGACTGAATAATACACTTGGGGAATTGAAGAACATGGGAAAAATCTATTTCATGTCTTTATGTTTATCAAAAGTAACGTATTTGAAATGTATATGTTCATCATGTAATGTATGAAGTTTTGTGTGGAAAGCTCATCTAAGCTGTCGTAATAAGTTTTATTATGAATGCACTCTTTTATTTCGCGTTCTTCTGAACTAAACACAACAAAAAAAGTAACTAACCCCTTTTTCAAAATACTATAACTTTAACAAAGAACGGTGTTTAGCACAATAATTGGGCAAGGATGTTCCTGCACTAATTGACCAAATTCTGTGAGAAATGTGATTGAGTCCGTCAAGTCATGCATGATGAGCACATATTAAATGGCAAAAAGTTACTTTTCAAAGTCACAAGGGTCTTTTGGGGGCGTTTTTGATGCAGGATTCTTGACAAATTCTGTTTCTTGGTGAATGATTAATCGCTATTTTATGTAATATTATCGTTTGATCTCTCATACCTCCTTGTACACCTTTTTGCATATTTTATCGCTTCGGTGAGCGCAATTTAAAAATGTCACCCTTTTTTCATTATTCAATTAGTAAATCCAATTAATTTACTCGCAAAAATTTAAATCCGAATTTTTCTAGCAAAATGTATCTTTACGTGTTGTACGAACATAAGAGTTTGTAACCATGACATGGTTTGAGTGGAGCACATTTATAATAAAGGAAATGTCATTATTGCCATTATTTTGGATAAGAGATGACTCAATGTGACTTTTTGGAAAGTTGGCATTTTCACCTTTAATGCATATTCACTTCATGCCATGACCCAACCGACCATCACGTTTCACACAGAAGTTCAATGTGAATGAGTGTAGGAACACTTTGCCAAATTATGTTGCACAAACCTTGTTTTTGTAAAAAAGTTATGTATGTTGAAAAGGGGTAGTTACTTTTTTGTTGTGTTTTTATTTATTTCGTAATGTTAGCTCATCTGTTTGATAAGCTCAATTTAGGGTATGCAAAAAAGGTGTATATCAACAAACAATATATGCAAATTGGATTCAAAATATTGAAATGTATTCACTGTAAACATACTCTAACTTTTGTTGTGTAAAACCTACGCAACACTGTGTACTATCATAACGATACGGCCGTTGTGTAAAATCTTTAGACCAAATTGTCTTATCTGTACACAACTTTTGGGTAGAAACTTGTATAACACTTCATACAGTACACAGTGTAGTGTATAGCTTTTATACAGCCATTTATACTGTAGGCCTATGGAATAGCTTGTTACCAGAAAGGTTTAGTAAAAATCTGTCTGTGGTTGCACTGCACAATTTGGGGTTGTGATGAATTTTAATTGCAAATTGCAAATCTGGCGAGCTGGCTTGTAGCAAAATGTACAGTAAAACATGGGCCGGTACGTACGGAAGCAAATCCTAAAAAAAGGTCCGATGTCAGCTCCCTTAGAGGATTTTTAACAATATTTCCAGTTTAAAAAAAAAAACTATTTGTTCTCGGGGAGTATATAGACCTGCAGGGAGATGTCTGTCGCAGCACGAATTGTCGCCGCGTCACAACAGGTACCTACGTGTACACATGCGATGGTCATTAATGCGTGACTTCAGTACAGACAGTAATGTATTGCTCGGCTGAGCACTGACCTATAAATGCAGATACCCGCGAATTGCCTGTACGGTGAGCTACTGCACGTCTGGTCTTCGTGTATTAATATAATGGCGTATCAAAACAAGCAGACGACAGAGTGGATAGAATGTATGAAGAGCCTACGGCGTGCAACAGACGATAGCTTTGGGAGATATGAAGGAAATTACTATCGAGGGTTCTTCCCCAACAGTGGACATGAAACTATATTCACCTGGCTCAAAGACAATTTCTCCCAATACATCGGGGACGTACTCAAGAAAAGATTTCCTCCAGATGAGCAGATCAATTTGCTGGGAATAGGGTCAGGCCGCGGTAAGTGCGAGGAATTGAACTGAATTGAATGTTTATAATATTTCTATTTTCAATCATATACATACAACCATATATGCACGATACATGAGGAATACGGCCTAGGCGTGATAGGTCCATGTAGTATCTATGGTAGGTCCCAAGCTCTGGCATTCAGTTTGTAAATGGAGCGTTGTAATTCTGCACGTACACACGACGGATCGCGTTATGCGTTTCGCTTGTGACCTTTTTCATGATTATGCCACATGTGCCATATAATAGATACGATAGAATTCATTGCAATACATGTAAATTACATGTGTTTAGTATATTTTGACCTCGTGGTACAGTTGCAAGTAAGGTTCATTCACCCGTAAAACTATAACGTTGTATAGGGGAAAAGATGGGCTCGTTAGAACCCATCCAGGGGCCTTCCACGTCGTTAGTTCAGAGTCCTAAAGGAGTAGTTGTCATACATGTATACACGTGTATTGTCGTCTATTTCAGGAGCGGATCTACGGGGCGTAGGGGGTTTAAACCCCCAACCAGCGCTCAAAATACACGGGGGCTTGGGGTGATATGCCCCCGTAATGCCAAAAAGAGCCCTCGATAATGTCAAAAGAGTCCCCGAAAATTCCCATAGTCACAATGTAATTTGTAGCCAAATTTCGCTAATAGCTCCAAAAGTAGCCCCTGAAAATTTTAAACTAATTTTTCCCCGGCTCCCAACCCTTGGGCTGCCAAGTGAAAAAAAAATGCGCTCAAACACACAATTTTCAAATTTTCGGCGGGCTTTGTGCGCCAAACAATTTTTGGTCACCCTCCCCCCCCCCCCCTCCTCAACAAAAGGCTAGATCCACCCCTGTGTTTCAAAGGCAGTCAGTCAGCCATGCCATGCGTAACTTTGAAAATTTAATGTCAAAACCATTTGCTACACATTATTTGGTTTGGCACTCGGCACATCAGAAAAAGAAAGAGGTGGACAACTCTTAGTGCTTCATGTCAAAGACAACGCGTGTAGTAAATGGTTTTTGACATTACATTTCGAAAGCTACAGTACTCAGAGATTAATGAGTTTGCTTCTATCATTTCTAATAGCATAAATCAGAGTTACGTTTGAACATGTTTGTTCAATCATATGCCCCATTACTTCAACACAATAAGCCTTTGTTTCAGAATGCTGTTTTTTTTTCTTGGACGCACTGTACAGGAAAATTGTATGATCAAGGCTGTCAAGGGGTTTGTTAAATCGACGAAGAGGCCAGCAACAGAATTATATGTTAATTTAAGAGGGGGTGTGTCAGTTTGTCATAAAAGTCGTGTTCACAACTTCACGCTAGAAGCTTCGGACGCGGGTTGACTTTCTGTTCACACTGTCGAGCGCGACAAATCTATAGGCAAAACTTAAACCGCACAATCTGCATCTGTAAAAAGACCTTTTATTAAGTGATTAAGATTTATCGATTAATTCATCCTCAACCTTATAACGAGGTAGCCATTAACCTTCTAATGCATTAACTACATACTTGGAATCCAGTCTGCATAGCCTACATTGGTGCTATGTCTGGCAAGCCTCTGGAAAAATTTTTTTTAACAGTGTGTGTACATTTTGAATATGCTAGTAAGTAGCTCTATCGGGATATATTGACCCCGGAAGTTATCGTTCACGTATTACTGACCTGTGACCTTCCTCATTCACGGTAGGTAAGTGTCAGCAGATGCTAATGCGTCGAATACATCCGCAGCTCCAGAAACCGGAGAAAGTTGGATACATAGAATAACAACTAATGCGGTTAATGATAAACATCCTTTTAGGCCAATCAGAAACCGAATCCTTTCTTGTTTTCTTTTTCTTTCTTCCTTTCCGTCAAATTAATTTCTGTAATTTGCTTTTCTGTTTTTCATTTATTTAATATTTTCGTTTTAGGTGCCCATGAGATAGAAATTATAAAGAGGCTTTTAACTACCTTCAGTCGTGTCAAGTGCGTAGCGGTAGATCCATCACCCAGTGGAGAGAAAATGCAGGATGCTATTTCCAGCAATGCCGAGTTCCGCGATGTAACTTTTTATTGGCACCAAAACGACTTCAATCACTTTCGGCAAAACAAGCAAGGCGGTGAAAAATATCTCGTCATTACTGTCATCTATTCCTTGTACTTCGTGGCTGACGCTTTGGAACATATACTGTCGTCGTTGGATGAGGGCGGGCTGCTAATTATTACCATGGGTTCAGGTAAGGTTGAGACTGTATACGGCTCTTCGATTTTACATTAAAGGGTGAAGGAGCCAGCAACTAACAGGCGTAAGTTAAGAAAAAATTTGAGTTCTTGCCAACCAGTCAGATCGCACGTGTACGGGTCTGGAGCTGACCATGCGTGACCGATGCATGCCACCCGACGTGTGTTAGTCGCGCCGTAGTAATGTATGCACTGTTTGAATCGATAAGCTCCTCCCCCTGTAGCTGTTTCTGCAAGTTTCGTCCCGGAGTAAAACTTACAAAGACGTAAAATAAACATAAATTAACTAATTTGTAGGGCCTTGCCGAGGGTGAGTATCACACAGTACCCCTTATTTAAGCTGTCTTTATCACCATGTACCATAATTCTCACAATACTCACAATGTCATTTGTTTTTTCTTAACTTGTGCCTGTTAGTTGCTGGCTCCTTCTCCTTTAATATTCATGAGCTTCAACCGTGGCTGGGGTACCTTAGCACTGGGGTTGCTTCTGTTGTTGTTGTTTTTTCTTCTTGCGGGCGTCTTGATTTTCTATGCTTCGCCTGACAAACTATACCTTATCTCCAATCTAATAATCAAAGAAATATATTTTGGTTAAAGATTTGCTTGCAACAAGATTCGAACTAGAAAACTTGGGGATTTGCAGATAGGTTCTGTGACCCCTGTTGGGCTAGCTGAGATTCGGTGAAAACAACGGTAAAGTGACCTATCTACGTATACAAAGGCAATGATCATCAGTGCGTGACGTCATTATAGAATACATATTGACCATCACCTTCATGGTTAAGCTCATGAATATCAATGATAGAATGGAGGAGCCTATTACAGTCTCGAACACAAATGAAATTGTAACTTGGAGTTTACCTAGTTTACATAAACAGCTTCATTATAAGATCCGGGGCGGCACCACATAGAGAGGGGTAGATATGTTCGGACAATTCAATTCAATTCATTTTTTGTCCAAATGTTTAAAACAAAGGAAATTTGGTGCGTTCACACGACAAAATATTATACCACATTATAGGCAACGATATAAATACAATACTACACAAAATATACACATTACAAGAACAAACCATACGAAAACAACATTCATCATGGTTTAAAAATTAAATAGGCAATAATGCAGAAAACGGTTCCCGATAAACGCCCCAAATACGTTTTTAATGTTCATTCAAGCCAACCCCTACCTTATAATTTTCTTTGCGTTCATAAATGTTAATCACGGAGAAATGACATTTGATATGTTTAATCAGAAAATAATAATATATTGAAATAGAAAATACGATGAAACAAAAGATACAATACTGAACGATATATTTTGAAAATTTATAGATTTCCTTATTTTTTAAACATCAAAAAAACAGAAAACAAGGAATTGGGTTTCAACATCCAAACCCTAAAACTCAGCCCAAATGCAATTCTTCTATTGGTAGAAATCAGCTGGTTCCGCCATTGTCGGCACATATTTCTGAACCAGAGTGACGTCACAGTTCGGTACTCTATTGTCTACGTATACATTGAGATGATTTGGGAAGGGGCTCTCATCAGGGTCTGGGTTTATAGGTAAATCGTACTTTCTCACAGACTCGCACGGTAGTATGTTTATTTTTCATCAAGTGACATATTTTTAACCAATCAATGAACAAGAATATATGAATGCAGTTTATGATATTAGATATAACCTTCTTATTCTGTTTTGTTCTTTGTTGTTGTTTGTTGTTTGTTGTTTTTATTTTTTCATTTCTTATTGTTTTCATGTTGTTTTAGGTTCTGGAGGATATTTTCGGATGATGAGCCAGAAACCATGGCTTAGCGCGTATCAGCACAAAATCACTTCGAAACAAGTCCGCGAAGCTGCTGAGCGAAGTAACTGCAGTGTCACTACGGTGGTGCTAACGAACCAAATAAACATTACTCCCGTACTAGATGAAAGTTCTGAAATCGGCAACGAAATGCTGGATTTGATGACGTTTACCTACAATTTCAGAGACTGTGCCCCGAAGGACATTCAGACCGATTTCTTCGAGTTTCTTAGATCACCGGCAGTGTCTACCAAAGCAGAGGACGGTTCATCGTATGTCGAGAACAATCAGGAATTGCTGATCATTCAAAAGAATTGAAAATAAAATTGAGTTCAAGGGAAATAAAGATGTACATGTATGTTGTTTCGAAGCGAATGTTTTCTTCATTTTATACTTTAAAAATCAACTTTCTAAACTAATACATTTAGTATGAAACATGTGGAACAAACAAGGAAATACAATGATGACATTACTCAATGTGTAGAAAATTGATTTTAATACAGAAGGCATAAATCCAGAAAGGCAGTGCCTATATGGCGGGCGCGCCCTCAAAAATGGCAGGGATTAAGTATAAAACTATTTTGAAAGTAACTAGGCAAATCACCACCTTCCCAGGAATGTACCCGTACTATATACCGGAACAAGGTTGGATTTTTAGATTTTTTTTCTCCAATTGAAGTAATTTTTGATGGAAATGAGGTATATTTGCCAGTTATATGTCATTTTTGTGCTGGTCCCACACATAGAACCTTGTGTTGTATTTCACAGTGACTAAACGTCAAAATACTTTTTACTGCCTTGGCAGGAACCTTGTTAATCCTTTAATCCCATCTCAGTGTCTGGAGGAGTGGTTGACACGCTCCTTTGATGCCGTTCCATCGGTTGAAATATCTTATTCAGCAACTCCTTCGACTACCAGATAACCAGCTGAAATATAGCTAGTCAAGGCATGACGGACCTGCTAAAGAAACAGAAATTTGTTAACCTCCTTGAGACTCGAGGTTATTGTTTACATTTTCATGAAAAAGAAACTTAGAGAGATTTTGCGGTGTATCTTCTTCCTAGTAAATACGATACAGCGCATTTCCAATTGTAAGAACTGATCAATGCGCTTTGTAAAGTGTTTAATCTGAAAAGAGGTCTGGAAAAAAATGTCAAAGGAGTTTAAAATCTAGGGCAAAAGGTTATCAGACTTGAAAAAGCAACTCCATAAACAACCTGGAGTAATATTCACGGAGATCATGCATCCCTGCGTATCTTTGGCCTGTAGGAGTAATATTTTCAAATTTGAAGTATCAGTATATTCTAAAATATTAGAAGGGTGTATTTTTAAGAGATTAATTGAATTTTTAGATAAAAACAGTATTCTTCATAGTTCGTATATATCAGTTTGGTTTTAGACGGAGTCATTCAACAGCGACAGCAATATTAGATTTAATTCATGAATTAGTCAATTAGTCATCTTCTGTAGATTTTGAAATATGATTTTGAATGAAGCTGCTAGTTCGTAAATGAAACCTTCCCCACTTCCTCTCCTGTGCCCAACAGATCGTTTTTACCAAGCATACATTTTATACTATGAATTGCATGAATAAAATAGATGGAAAATCTCCAGGTACAATTTATACCATGGCTGTTATTACATTTTATTTCTTAATCCGTTCTCGATTACAGTGGTCATCGGGAAAGTCATTCACGTATTTTGCATCAAATGACCAGATCTTGTGAGATCAAGATTATGTTTTTCAACTTAACATTTATAAAATGCCATGTCATGGTGAGATCAAGTTATGGGTCATACATGTATATCATATATAAACACTAAAACCAGCCTGCTGATCTACACATCGAAAATGTTAAATCTGATGATAGAGGGCGTACTTTCTAGCTATCAGACTCTACTAGTTATAAGATGGTGCCAAACGAAGAACAGAACCTGAAATCGACATGGAGTTAGGGTTAGGGTTGGGGTTCTAACACTGACACTTACCCTTACCTTATAACCCAAACCCAATGTCAACCTCTAGTTAGGCTCTTCGTATTATGTCCGTTATTAGAATCCATTCATTGAACGCGTTGCAACATGGACATCTCTCCCTTTTTGAGAACGAACATGGAGATCTTTCAATACATAACACTTAGATACTGATCGTAATTGAAGAGAAATTTTGCGTAATAGTGGAAACAACACGTGACGTTCAAATCACGGGTTGTGGTAGCTCTTCTATGAAGGGACTTCGCTCTACTTTTTTTTACTATACTGTACTTACCACCCTTTTTTTCTCAGAGTGTTACATGTTATGACTGCCTACAAACTTACAAAGTACGGTATGTTAGAACAGTGGAAGCTCATTTCAGTGAGGTCAGTGGGACCAGGAAACTTTGTTTGTTATAATAATGCCTTTGCTACATCAGTAATTGATGAACAATGCAGAGAAAAACAAATTAATTTCACTGAGACCGGAGAGAACGGTATGTTGTGTCAGGGATCTCGTTGTATCGAGTTTTCACTATACGCTGTGATTATTATTTGTGTATGTATACATTTTAGCTTTCATGTTTCTTGCATTTTATTGTTATAAAGACATTGTAAATCCCTCATACTCCGAAAGGGGTCGAAAGAAATGATTGACAAGCTTTAAAAGCAATAGATACAGCGTTTGGCCTCAGGCGCGGTTCTAGAGTAAAAAGTTGTGTTGCTGATAAAAACGGCGTAAGAATGTTGTTATTTGTCTAACGGTTGGAAGCGGGATGTAGGCTGCGCGTGTGCGACCCTGACAATCGAAAAAGGAAGGTACTCAAAGATCGCCGCAAATCGGCCCGAAAGCAAAAAGAAAGCGCGAGTACGTGACTTGTATATTAACAGAGGTTACTGTGCAAAAGGGTATCGTTTGAGATCGCGATAATTTACAACCTTGTTTAGGTAATCTGAGATCGACGTTGAATTACGTGTTCATTTTGAAAGTCCAATACAGGCCGGCATGGTGGTATACTTGCTAATGGCACTGCCCCCCCCCCCCCGGGGATACCTGCCTTAACCGCTTGAAATAATTAAAAAAATTACCGTTCGACAAGCTAATCAGTGTGAGCGTGCGTGGGAGCGTCTGCGAACGATGATACACCCCTCACTGCAGGGCGTTTCAGCCGAACAGTATGTGTGAATACGTGAATATAAGCTTACTGCGAAAACAAATGTGCAACTCAGGTGAGGTGTGTGGGGACACTTGCTAGATTCCTGGTCTTGTGGAGTCGAACCAATATCGCGAGAGCTACTATTTTTAATATTTCTCATTTATAAAGGTAATTTCTGATGGAAGCATCAGTGTCTTATTAATTCTCGGTGCCATTTAATTATTCGTGAGAACGAATAATAGCTCAGTGCGTACTTAGATAGAACTGTTTACTAGTGGGGCTTGACGTGCAAGTCAGAGAACGAAGACCTATATGGCGAACGGGGTGGAGAAGCTGTGGGGGGGGGACACCCCTTCCCCATGCGTAGAACTTTTTTTTTAAAATACGCATAGAAAAGACAGTTCGATTCTAGGCATGGTAAATTCCTTATATTGTAAGGTATATTTTTATAAAGATGTGATTGCAGTTAGGATTTCAAAAGGTGGTGGTGGGGGCCTACAGGAATGTATGTGGAAATACTGTATGTTGCGTAGTCATGCTAGCTGAGAGAGAGCCGCGAAGCGACCGCACGGAGGAGTGTGTGTTTGATGGGGGGGGGGGCGCCGTCCCACTGAGAATTTCTCATTAATACGAACAATTAAAAAAAGGTGTTTTTCTAGGCATTGGGAAAATGATATTTTACAAGGTATCGTTCACTGGTGTATTCAGGAGTTTTTTCAATAGGGGCGCACGTGGAGGATCGACTAACGCGAAGGAACATACCCCCCCCCAAAACACACACAACACACCACACACCCACACACACACACACACACACACACACACACACACACACACACACGCAAACAAACAAACAAAACACACGGGTCGGTAGGCCGGGTCAGTTTTTTTACTTCAGTTTTTTTAAATTCATTTGTTTTGGGATGGGGTAGAATTGGGATAGCTTTGGGGACGGTCTGGGAGGGGATTCCCCTGCCAGGGTAAGAAAAAACTGCATTTTCACCTTTAAAAATCTATATTTTTGGCTCCCTTTAGTGACAAATCAATCCGAATATTTCATCCACTTTCAATTTGTTATTCTGGCTAATTAGACAAACAATATTTTGCATTTTTACCTTAAGCGTATATTGAACGTTTTGCGTGCGCAGCGCGTCGAAAATTTTGACATTTTATTACCATGTCAATGAAAATATTGGGGCAAAGGCATTGTTTTGTTAAATTGAAAGAAAAATGATATATTTAACAAGCAATGTAAGACAAAACAAAACCATTAAACATACACAATATTCAATTTTGCGGCGCACCTCTCTTGAAAAATTGTCAGCGTATAGTGAAATTTTTGCGCGCGTAGCGCGCCGAAATTTTTGACACTTTATAACACGCCAATGAAAATCTTTTGACAAACATATTGTTTTGCCCCCTCCCCCCAAGAAAATGATAAATTGAAAAATTATATGTTTAAAAAGCTGCGTAAGCACTGCAAAAACATTAATTTTATCATTATCACGCCAATGAAAATATTGGCGTAGACATACTGTGACATATTGTGTTACTCCCCCACCCCCTCCAAAAAGAAAAAAAATGACAAATTGAAAAATAATATGTTTCACAAGCAACGTAAGGCACTACAAAACCATTACACCTACACAATGGTTTTTTTTTTTTGTTCGCGATTTTGCGAGAAAATTGTTAACATATGTATTACTGTACTGCAATTTTGCGCGCGGAGCGCGCCGAAAATTTTGACAATTCGTTTCCACGCCAATGAAAATATTGGCCCTCCTTATCCGAAAAATGGTTTGACGCACCTGCGTCTGTGCCGTGATTTTTCTGTGACTTTTATTTCATTCTTTAATTTTTTTAGCTGCTGAATGGGGGGAGGGGGAATGGCCCTAGTATGTCCCCCTGGCTGCGCTAGTGGGTATATTTGATGAAGATTCACGATTAAAAAAAAAAATGTTCAGGAAGTATGTGAAAAACTGTAATTGGGTATTTATACTTGCGTGAGGGAGAAGGACGGGTGTGGGATGTGGAACCCACGGCAAGAATGTTTTTGAAATACACGTATAGCAAAGACATGTTTC
>JZLH01S0393155.1:2097-14816 GCA_001188425.1 Eucidaris tribuloides | reverse complement strand
CAAATGTTTTTCCGTACGTGAAACCCAAACAATAACACCCTTTGATATTAATGCAATGAGTTTCCTCTCATAGGCCGCTGTGAATGGCCAATACGATATGTTTATCTATGAATATGCATAACCCATCTCCATTGCACGCGTAATTTGAAGACGATCAGCTCGGTGTTTTTGTCAACCATGAGTCTGATCCAAGGTTTCAACATAACCACTGATAACGCATCGAGAAAGTCAAAAAAGGCTTTACCTTTTTATTACAGACATACACAGTGTATGTCTTCGGAAAAGTTAGGAGGTATGACGAGCACGAATTTGCTATAATTGCCGTTGGAACGATTCGAGTCGCATAAAATCAGATATTTCCAAGTACTTGTAACGACACAAATAACCCGTCACAGCCAACCCTTCTTTTGGCACCTGTATGGGCGACAATAGAATTATTTCCATGCACCTGACGAAATTAATAATCGAAGAATAGAGAAACGAAATGTAGCAATAAGATCAAAATGAAAATATAAATATAATCTATAGTGTGGACATCCCGCAAACGATGATCCTGATTTATTATAAAAGGAAAAAAAAACATCACTTTCAGATGTTATGAAAAGGAATAACACACTTGTACGGTTTTTTGTTTCAATTTCTATCAATATAGAATGAGATTTTTACCGAACGATCTAAAATCATGTCATGAGGACCCGAATCTGTAGTTTAGAGCTTAGCGTCATTAAGCCAGAACCGGCTTCAATATCTCGAGCTACGAAGAATATGATAATTTGGATTCTGGCATTGGCAGAAATGATTGTCCGTGAGCGCATTTTCGAATGGAGGATAAGGAACTCTCTCGAAATAGACCGTGAAGACCATGTGATATTTCAGTCAAAACGAACGGGATTTTGTTGTCGGAAATTCAGAGTTGTAACCGGAAAAGATAGCTCAAGATATTTTTGTTGACTAACACTCAGCGCACAATGGCAATTAGATCACTATAACTGCTGGCAAGTTGACTTTCCTCGTTCAATCATAACATTCGAATAAATCGTGTGCATATAACTAAATTTGGATTTTGGGGAACAGTACATGTGGCCGTCTATACTTTACGTAGCTTTTGATTGCTTTGTGTCATGTCGCGTGATGTGAGACAATAGTTATTGATCTCAAAACAGCCCTTCTCCCTCAGTGTTTCAAAGAACTGAAGCAGGTAGTTACGTGTACCATTTCCCGCGCTTTGTGAACGATTTTCAAAAAGGGGGCAATAATGGTCGACAACTGCGGGATTAGATCTTCCTGAAGCTTCCTTTCTATATAATTACATAACTTGCCTTTCATGGTAGGCCGCTATTTGGCTAGTTTCCCAATTCTCCGAGGTCTGGACGGGGGGGGGGGGGGGGGGGGGGGGAGGGGGGGCCAAAGTGAACTTCTGATACGGAGTCGAGTAATTTCAAATGAACACCTGGTCCGATACCCCTGTGACATGTGCTTGCAAAATGTTGAGTAGTAGATAGCTGATAACGAGCACGAAATCTATATCAGAAATAATTTACCTACAATCATAGTAACCCCGAATCACAGTTTTTCTTACTTCATGGCCCACTACTTCACAAAATAGCAATGGACATCGATAAAAATGACGTATTCGAAGAATGCATTATTGTATATTCGAAATTCAGTAGAATGTATCATACAGAAATGGTAAGCAAGAAAACAATATTTTTTTTTTTTTTTTTTTTTTTTTTTTTTTTCATAAATGTGTAAATGTAACTAAATTTGTAATAAGCACTACTGTAGTTCATTTGTGTGATTGGTCCGTACGTAAACGGGGACTGGTATAAGCCACACCCCCTCGTAGCAACGGTAGCTGTGCGCTTCGGTCTCAAAATCAAATCGTCCACGGGTATAGACCGTCTTAAAATCAAATCGTCGCGAACGGGTTAAAGTGATTTTAAAGTGCCGCCATTCGCTACGCGTGCATGCGCGCGCATTTACGTTTTTCGGGCGTGTAAGCGATATTTTGGGTTCTGGTGGACGGGAAAAGGTTCTAAATGACGTAGAATTCAGTTAGACATCCAAAATCATAGAAAAAAGTACCTTATTCCCGAAGGAAAGGGGTGCGCGCGAAAAAACGCGCACGTACCCGCGCGCATCAAAATGACCCAAATGACCTGAAACATATAGTACCCAGGGCTCGACACTAGCGGTGGCCCGGTGGCCCGGGGCCACCACAATTGGATGACGGGCCACCACAATTCCAAAATATGGAGGTTTTGGTGGCCCGATCGGGCAACTAATAATTTCAAAGTGTCAATGTGATTTTTGTGATAAAAATTAATGGATTACCTTGCGTGTCAATATTCCTAAAATCGGCGAGCAAAGATCGGCGCCGCGCTGCCCCTAAAAAAAACGGAGAACGCAACTACAAAATCACCTCCGTCAGAAAATTATCGGGAGCGATTTTCAAAATGATTAATCTAAAAAATCGCCCCCGCGAATTTTACAGCTAAATATATTCTTTATTCCCAGCAGTATAGCCTTGAATTTCCTAAAAAAATACCAAATCAGTAAAAGAAATAAATGGTCATTTTTGCTGAGCAAAGGCTAGCTAAAACTTCGGCAATTTCTTGCTAGTAATGTGATTTTCCTGTGATTTTCCAAAGACGCGAAATTAGCGGGCCTGGGAAGCGAAGTCAAATTATTTATAGAGGCAGTGCACTTCCTACTAATTCAGGAAGAGAAAGCTTACATCAAGAAAAGAAAATGAAGATCACCAAAAATTCTCGCACGAACTGTAAAGATATTGGAAATAATTCAATAAAGAATTACTGCAAGTAGCAGAGAAAGTGAGCAGAATGTTTAAAATGGCATTTTTTAAAGTTCTACAAGTTGCATAGATATCGGCAAATTCGCGCCAGTTAGCTCCTAAGTGAATGCTTAGTCCCACATGTTTTAAATGGTGTGGTAAAAATCGTATTTCAAGCTCTAACTTACGATTTTGGTGGTAAATTTCTGCACTTGAAAGTGATAAATTCGACCACAGATATGTCACAGGAGTGTAAGAAATTATGTTTCTGAAATCTTAACCTGATTTTTGGGGAGCGTTGGGTCAAAAAGTGGCGAATTTGGAGCAGCTGGAAACAACCTCAATAGGCTACCTAGCCACTGAAATCTAGCCTTGGCTGGCGGCCCAGAGAATGGCCAGATACGGTGTCTTGTTCACTGGCTTGCCTGGCGGTCTGGCTTAGCTGGTCTGTTTCTCTTGTGTTCCCTTTTATGAAGTACTTTGTTAATTTAAATTTTCAAGTTTTAGAAGGAGTGTTTCTTGTCAGAAAATCATCTCAAATGATTTTGAATAAGAACCATGTAATAATATAAGCAATTAATAGTGGAATGAAATAAACACTGAAATGTTACATTATTTTGTTTATTTTCACTTTTTATTTTCAAACATTTTTCATTAGGTTTATGAAAAAATTGTGTGCGTTCACATATGAGGGATACATTTTGGGATACCTCGTGAAATTTTTATTGCCTCCATATGCATAGTATAGGCCTACTGTTGCTTAATCCTTAACATGATATGAGTTACACAAATTCAAACATTGATATTGAACACTTGTTACCAAGTAAATGATTACGTAAACATACATCACACACACATAGAGTATTATTTTTTCGGGCAAGCAAAACTTTTAATGATGAAACTATGACATACATTGTGTTTGTTTTTATTCATTTATTACACTGTACACATGCAAGAAAAAAAAAAAAATTCTCACAAAACTTGCTAGGAGACTCCAGATCATTCCCAATCATGAATGTCTGGCACAAATTTTTAGGCCTGAGAACCTATTTTTCTACTAAAATATCATGCAAGAGCAAATGTACAAATTTTTAATGTTTTTCTTTGTTTTTTGGGGCCACCAAATTTCAATTTCGGGCCACCAAAAATTGAATTTTAAGGATTTTAGTGGCCCGACCGGGCCACTAAGAAAAAAAGTTAGTGTGGAGCCCTGTAGTACCAATAACAAAAAGTCAATTGGAGCATTTTAAAATTTTGATGCACCCGTACTCGCCCTTGGAGGCGCGCACGCACACGTGGTTAGGTCCAAAAGTTGACCCTTGACCTTAACTTGACCTCTGCCAAATTTGGTTGTTTTATTCGACTGCCGGCTTGAGATATTGCAAATATAGTTTAACTCTTAATTTTCTACAAATGACGTCATAGATGACGTCACAGATGGTCTTTGACACTGACAAGACTACCATGCCGAGATATTGACATGGGACATAATTATACCAAGTTACAAGACTAAATGCTTTTTTCGTTCTTGAGATATCGTCTGAACAAAAAGTGACCAGAAAGAAACACAAATAAACAAACAAACAAACAAAGAAACAAAGTAAGAAGAAAATTTCGTACAAACTCTATGGTGATCCGCGATTACGCGGATCACCAAATATACCAGTGCCGAATTTAAAGTATAACCCTGATAGAAATTAAACCCATACAAAGCTGCACATCAAATTTGCTGTCACAATAAATACTGATGGCAATTTGATAGAGTATATACTTGACCACAAAAATTTTTCAGCAGAATCCTTGCAGTTTTCATGATTTTAGAATAGATTTCTCCAAAAATGAGGACTTCTTTCAATCATGATACTTCCCTCTAAAGTAACAAACTGTCAAATAATACAATGGAAAGAATAATAAAATTTGTATTAAACAGAAACTGTCTCAATCTGATTTTATAAGCTTTTGTTGACAGTACTAATATAGACTCCATAAATCTATATGACTTTGATCTCAAGTTCATCTTACATTTGATCTTTGACCTTTGCAAAGTTTTTTTTTTCAATTACAAGAAAGTTTTGTACGTAAATTTGAACAATGTTGACGTATGTAGTGGGATACACGACATGTAATGACGTTAATGACCTTTGATAGTAATGCAAGCACCATTACTTCCCCTACTCAGAGGTACAAGCACACCACATGTAAACATGACTGGTTGTGTTAAATGATTCACAAGACCAAAAGTGTACATACCAACAGCAAGACCCACATACAGACAGACAAAAACACACAGACATAGTACCGGTACATAGTCAAAAGCACCCTCCTCATTAAGGACCACGCACGCGAGTGCATATATAGCTTGACTCCATCTGCCATACACAGTCCCCCATCCCCCAAAAATGCATGGACTAATCTCAACTTCAATGAATAATTCCAAATTATTTCTTCAGTTTAGGCCTAAACAATTTGTTCGAAACAGTTTAGTTTAGGGCTAAACAATTTGTTCAAAACAGTTTTTTTTTCTCAAATTACAAAATGTTTTTTTTTCTTTAAACACTAACTCCTGTCTCAGCACACAACTATCATTGAAGCACACCCTTTATCATCAAATATACCAATAAAAGATAGCAGACAGGTGTAAGGGGTAGTATAGTATCTACTGCACTACATACATGTACCCCTTACTTGGATGCAAAGGACCTAATGATGTAATTAGAGATCGATACTTACTGGAGAGCACTGAGGGGATTGATGGCCACTCTCTTCAGCCCGTGACACAGCACCGCTTCAAACTGGGCGCACAGGCACGACACTCGACTGTCGCCATCTGTTGCCAGCTCCGAGCGGCCGCCGAATCGCACCTGGCACTGCTTGACAGCATCGAGGAGTCGATCCAGCAGGTGCTGCCTGTCCGCCGATGACTGCGCCATTCTCGGTTATCTGGAAGTGAACGACATAACCACACTGACATTATTATACCATAAAACTGGGTTAAAGGCAAGGTTCACCCTAACATTAAGTTGGTTTTAATAAAAGCAGAACAATGAGAGAAACATATTGGTGAAAGTTTGGTGAAAATCCACCTAGAAGAATAACAGAGTTATGAAGTTTCAAAGTTTTATATTTGTGACGTCACATGCGAGCAGCTCCCCATATGTCATGTGATATAAATTCCATAAAAGTGCCGTTTTCTCAGAAATTTGAAAATGATTTTACCTATGCATTCAATATATTATCAGAAACATTATTCCACACATGCAACTATGAAAAAACCCCATTCAATTATCATGAACTATTAAAAAATTGCAATTTATGGAATTTATATTACATGACATATGTGACGTCACAAATTTAAAACTTTGAAACTTCATAACTTTGTTATTCTTTGATGGATTTTCGCCAAACTTTCACTAATATGTCTCTCTCATTGTTCTGCTTTGATTTAAGCCAACTTGATATCAGGGTGAATCTTGCCTTTAAGTTTTAATGTTGATTTGGCTGAGACAGCGACATGTATACAAGGTATATGAATCCCTAATACAACTACACAGAATAATGTACCACAGTGTGACATCACTTTAATTCAAAAATATATGTGGACAATGGCAGTACCAAAAGTAGCACGATACATCAGGTTGTTTCTACCATGGACCTACATGTGTACTACTCGAACGAGTAATAGGTCCATGTTTCTACCAATAGGAGAGCTGCAGTTGCACTGAGTTATGCTTTGGCTATTTCTGAACCAGTTTGACATCGTCACTTCTGCCGTCTATCTCACGTGGGCATGTGTAACCTTTGTAGGGGGTGTGTACTGTGTTTATATTAAGAAAGTATTTGGAGGTATCCATAGGCACTACAAAATCTGATAAGACAACCAGTCTGATTTCAAAGAAATGGAGTAGGCCAGTAGGGAACAGGATGCTGTGATGAGTCTAGCAACCGCAGCCCATGAAACCGAGAGCAAGAGTGGGCGATGGCGGAGTGTGTTCCATCAGGGACAGGCAATAGTACCAAGTGCTTTACTGTAGTTGACACTCTATGAAAGACAAACATGTATAGTAGACTAGTAGTCATGGTCTGATTGTCAATTTGTTATACTAGACAGTGTAAACAGTACAGTAGAACTGCATCTGATACATGTGTAAAAAAATAGACTGGAAATGAAATTGCATATAAGTATAACATTAGTCATGCCTCATACATGTACATGTAAGTACATGTATAACAAATAAATCCTGACTGTACTTCAGTAAATGCATGCTTCACACTGTCATTGTCACATAAATTAATTTTCCTCCCATTATTTCAATTCCTGCCACATTGGATTAATGAAGTCAGGCTGCAGTTGTAGCAAAGTCTTCCAAATGGTCACATTTACATGAGTTATACATTCACTGTATGACCTACATATTGGGTGAATGACATCCCAAAAGATACTCCTACAATTTGGGCCAAAGGTTCAAATACAAAGTTGGATGACATCCAACCACTTTGTCAAGACTTGTAATGGAGAAGACAGAGAAGGCAATCTTGTACAAAAAAGGGCTTTATGTAGTTTAGACATTCTGATGGGTGATTTCTACCTTGATATAGCACTGAAACTGTTTAAAAACACAATTGCAGGAAGTGTAAAAGTACATACACGTACTACATTTCCTGTCACCTTTTGTCCAAACACAAGAAAAATATCATGTTTGTAAATGATGCACATGATATACAGGTATTATAATTTTTACTGTACAAGTACTGTTTAAGAATTACAATGTACATGTACTGTCAGTGTCTGGTATCTGCAGATTTAATATGGGGCATGCATCTAACATTAAGCTTGTTAAGTCAACATTCTCTCACCCCCTCCCCCTCCCCATCATTTATTTAACATTTGAAAACAAGAGCCCCGGGGGGCACGACGCTCACCTGAGGTCTCGCAAACTCTCTATGGTACCCATAGAAAAATACATCAGTATTATACATGCCTGGAGCCTGATATCTAGGCACCAACGTAGCCAAATGAACCAGTTGAAAAACTTTGCATCCCCTTGCCATATAGCTGATTTTGCCAAGTTAAATTAAATTCTAACACCCGTTTTTTATAAAAACAAGGCACGCCCTAGTATCTTAACATTTGACCTTTGACCTACTTATGTGACCTTGACCCCCAAATAACATTGAGGTCCCTGGTACGCATCTACCACCCAAGTTTGGTTACAAATGGGCTTGTGGTTAGAAAGTTACCTAGTTTGGCCCTTAAGGGCCCTGCCCCCTGGCCCCCCCCCCCAGGGGGGGGGGGCTTGGTGTACCATTCCAGGAACCCTCTATCTCCTCCACCTGAGGATCATTCCCAAGAAGTAAATCCATTGATGTGAATGTGAGTTATTCCTATAGGGCCCTACCCCCAAACTTTTGCCCCCCTTGGGAGCCAAACGGGGCCACCCTGGGCATTGTCATGAGGCACATTAATTCAGCACATATAGAGGTATCTACACACTAAGTGGCTTAACTAAACTATTTCTGGATCTAGAGAAGGCCAATACCAACCAAAGAAGAAACTTGACTTCATTTGACCTTTGACCTACACATGTGACCTTTGACCCCCAAATAACATTGAGGTCCCTGTTACGCATCTACCACCCAAGTTTGGTTACAAAGGGGCTTGTGGTTAGAAAGTTACCTAGTTTGCCTGCCCCCCCCCCAGGGGGGGGGGGTGGTGTACCACTTCCACGAACCCTCTTTCCCCTCCCCCTGAGGATCATTCCCACTAAGTTTGGTCTAAATCCATTGATGTGAATGTGAGTTATTCCTATAGGGCCCTACCCCCAAACTTTTGCCCCTTGGGGGCCAAACGGGGCCACCCTGGGCATTGTCATGAGGAACATTAATTCAGCACATATAGAGGTATCTACACACAAAGTGGCTTAACTAAACTATTTCTGGATCTAGAGAAGATGATGTTTGAAAACTACTTATTTTTGGCCCTTTAGGGCCCTGCCCCTGGGCCCCCCGGGGGGCCAGGTGTACCAGTTCAGGACCCTTGAATCCCCACACCCTAAGGATCATTTCTGCCAAGTTTGGGCCAAATCCAATCATGCATTTTGAAGAAGAAGCTGAAAATGTGTAAAAGTTTACGCACGACGCACGACGGACGACGGACAAAAAGCGATCGCAATAGCTCACTTGAGCCTTTGGCTCAGGTGAGCTAAAAATACAATGAATAGACCAGTTCGCTATTCAAATTTAGACAGATATTTCTTTCTGGGTGTCTACAATACAGTTTTTCAATAAACCCATTTACAATGAATGCATTTTCAGTAATACTTCACATTTGACACAAAGGTATGCCACATTCATGGTATCTCATTGAAGCTCTACAACCTACACAGCAAGGTCTCCACACGTATGTAAACAAACACAAAAACAACAGCCCTGTGTGCATGTCAGGATTGCCAACTTATATTCATCATGATAACAACAATATTCAATGAAATAAAACCAAACATATGTATGCACAATTCATTCATATTAATTTCATACATGCAATTATGCTTGAGGGGGCACACTGTTTCAAGTAAAATGGAAGATCCAGTGTATACACAGGTTGGATACTGTACAAGCTGGTTCAGTGATTACTCATCAAGTTTCTAGGATACTTTGCATAAACACTAAACACACACAGTGGAGACAGACAAGACTGTATTCTCATCAAATCAAAATTTAATCATTCAAGGCAAGTCGATTGGATGACTAAGTCCTATCTATTGCTTTTTATGTATTTCTCCTGGGTATAATTGTACAAGAGAGTATAGGAATCTGTTATGGTTACACTTTACGCCATAAATTTACGGGAGAAATTTGCATACTGCATATTAGTTTCATGTTATGGAATAATCTAGTGGTGTTATGAATAATGCTACATTGGAAATGGAATTGCCACAATCACAGCAGAAAATTAATTAAATGCAGAATGCACAAGGTGAGAAAATTGTGTACAATTACAATATTTACACTCGTACCAACTATAGTTAGTATAAAATGTGAAGATTTGTTCTATGAACTATTGTAATTTCACTAGTAATATGGCGTAAGGTCTGATCTGCATGTTTATTCCTGTAAACTGTACTAAAATATCACATTCCAGGAATATAATCAAATGTGACTCTTATGAGATGGTGTGTGAGGGTTGTTCCTTTGCTTTGCAGAAGGAACTGCAAATGCAATAGGGTAGTATTGTACTAGCAAGGATTAAACTAAAGTGTTGGTAGACTACAGGGTGCCTTTCTACATGTATGTTTTACTAAAGATGAGAGATGGTGACAGTAACTTGGGAATTCAACATAGAGTTACAGTGTAAATGCCAGCTTAGTGTCTCTTGGCCTCTCCCAGGATATTGCAGTCCGGCTGTGCCTTATCAATCATGATACATACTGCCCTTGTAGCTACACATGTATCACAAGAGACTTCAATGAGATACTTGAAATACAGACTACACATAGCGACCAAGATGGCTGTGTATCTGTATGACTTTGTATAATTCTGTCTGACGTGTTCTCAGTTGTGAAGTCAATTGATCATATCCTCCATGTACATGTATGTCAAAACAATATAACATCAACTTTTCCTGCAATAAAATTATGTTTACCATAGTCACATGGCACCGGTAATTGAACAGTGGGTGATTTCAGAATTGGTGTTGATGTTTATAGTTGAGTGTTCCTAACAACTATATGGGCAATTCCGTGAATTATTGGACAAATCACAAATTATATAAATTGGTCTATCGCGAATCGTATTACATTTTAATGGTTTGAATGGGTATGAATCATGAAGAAACAATGGTGGACATCATTTCTACTCTAAATTTTACGTCTTCAACATCACCCTCTAGGAGAATCAGAACCATACATGAAATACCACATGTAGGACTAGTGTGACTAAGTCTCAGTTTTATGAAAAACTATCATTTATTCTGCAGTTTTTTCCATGCCAATAGCCTCTTCTCATTGTTTTGAAAGTAATAAAGCCCCACATATGTGAATAAACGCAAATTTGTGTGGATGGACAAAATGTAACGTAACTAACCGTAACGTAACTAACCATGTTTTTGATGTTGTAGCTAAAAATGAAAAGATTTTTATCAATAAGTTATATATCAAATGACTTATCAAGATGCCAGAAATAGCATGAATACCAGTTTGTTTCAGTTGAAAACAGGTTGAGGAAACTTTGAGGACAAAGACTTGTCATTTTTTTAAATGTCCTCTTTACGTAACGTAACTAACCATAATTAAAGTTCTTGTTATTACCCACTGAAACATGTCTCATGATTTTGCTTGATGTTGTGAAGTAGGTGCCAGTCTACAGAATTGTCAGTACCAAAACAGAAAAATAATATGAAAGCATATTCATGTAAGTGCCAAATGTTGAGTAAAGTTTGTCATAAATTGTAACGTACACACCGGGTGGGGATGTCACACATGCCATTGATCGGAACAGTAATGGGTGAACACCGAATTTTCACATTTTGAGTGAATTTTTGGTTAACTTCACATTAAAACATCGATTAAGAGATTGCCTTTACAGCAATAAATGTAAGTTAACTTATATTCTTTGTTATTTCTAGGCTTACATGTGAGGAATTTTTCACTCGGTTTGATCTTAAACAAGATATTTTGTAATGTCCTGCACAAAGGAGTAGGCAGCCTGCGTTGTAAGTGAAAGTTACGGCTATGAAGTGGAAGCTGCTCTGCTGACACGGGGTAGGTTCGCATGGGTTTATCACCTGGGTTCATTACCCAAGGTTCATCACCATGGGTTCGTCACCTGGGGTTCATCATAAGAACAAAATTGTTTTAATCCTAAAACACGCTTTTGTATCCCGAATAGGCGTACTATCTTTGTCCATATGTTGACAGTATGTTGTCAGTGTCCCGTATAGCATAAACTTGCATACATGTATCTGGGTAGTTTTTTTAAAATTATTTTTTAATATTTGTTTTTATTATTTTTATCATTATTTACTATAATGTTTATTATTGTATTCATTATTTTATTACTGTTATTATTATTTCTCATTATTATGATTATTATACTTATCAAATATTTATTATAACTATTACTACTTATCATTATTTTAATTTATTATTATTTACATGTATTAATATATTGTGGTAGCAATTACTTAATAATTATCATTATCATCATCATTAGTATTATCATTACTTTTATCATCATAGTCATTATTATTGTTATCCTATTATCATTATTCTTGCTGTGGTTTTGTTGTTGTTAGAATCATCATTATTATTCTTAAAATTGCTGCCTGGGAGCAAGTTACAATGTGAATTCTTAAAACAGCTTTACACGCTCCACTATAGTGTTTTCACTAATTATAGATAAATCTTGATTTTGACAAACATGATCTAATTCATAAAACAATGCTGACTGAAACATCTTCACTCAATTAGCTTGAATTCCATAGGGGGAGGATGAGTGCCCTACTAAAAAATGAACCACATATCTCGATCACGATTAGCCCCAGTGAAACTAGCCCCGCAAATACGAGGAATTCTGAACCTCAATGCAAAGATCGTTTTCAATTTGACGGTTGGCCAAAAGAGCAGAAGAAGCCCCCTCAAACTCCTCGTAACAGGTTAACAGTTATTAGTCAGATGCTTATTTTGATTATTTAAAATTATTCAATTGGTTATTATTATAGCAAAAATACTGGCATGAGCATATTTTATATTAAATCTATCTTTGGCTGATCTACCTGCAATTTTGGTTTGATTAAATAGTCAGTTTCTTTCATTTTTATGTATTATACAGCCCAGCCTGATCCCACTGTAGATGAGACTATTTTACTCTCAGACTATAGCAAAATAAATTAAATTAAAATCATTTTCATGTCTGTTTCAATAAATTTTAT
>JZLH01S0393147.1:4381-16304 GCA_001188425.1 Eucidaris tribuloides | reverse complement strand
TACTAAATGGGAAACGGGGTTCCAAATTAAGCATAGATGTTGCTTTTCTATTTGCTCCTCCTCTCATGGTATATTACTTCTATTATTTCAATTTCTGCATTATATTCCGTATTGTGCCTTAATTACTAGTTGTATAAGTTTTGTTGACTTGATCCTTGTACTTTATTGTACTGCATGCAGAAATCAACTATAAAATGAGAATGAAATAAAAATCATAAAAGCATGATTCTCATTTGGCAAACATCCTCGAGACAGGAAAAGATAACCATTTCGTCTTGGCTCTGAGATAGAATGGCATGTCGTGAAATCTGGGGGTGTATTACTCTAAAACGTAATCAAACGAAAGTAAAAACAACAGCGTTTAGTTACGTTATTGTAGAATTTTTCTTCTGCGAGAAATAAAAAAATATCAATCAAGGTCTAACGGTCACTATAACCCCACTAAAACTGAGTCTCTTTCTAGCTCTATATTTGGTAAATGTTCCAGATGCATTTTCTCTAATGTCACTTTAGTTACACATGTTAAATTTTAGGATTGCAAAAATGTGCCCTCCTTTTAATGAAGTTTCCATATTTAATCATCATCAAAGCAACCCACACCGGGTTTCTCCGGTACTCATGAACATTTTTTCTTATTCTTTAAAAAGTATGTACAATAATCACAAAAGACATTGGTACACTTTTTGAAGGTAGCTTTTTCATTGGCAAATAATTAATGTTATGTATAGGATTATGAAACAATTCTCTTAGTAACAGGTCAAGTCTGTTGTGTTAAATTATGCAAATTTACACTGTCAGTGATAATTTATCATTATTAATGTATATGTTATATTTATGTAATTGATACTAATATCATTATTACGGTATTTTCACTATATTTTACAAGCTGTTTTGTTGTCTCTAGCCCTTATTTTTTTTCATTTAACGTCAAATCAAGTATCCATTGAAGCCGCTCACTATATATGTGGTATACACGTTTATGACCAGCGTTAAACGAAACTCAGGCATAATGGTCATTGACGTTCCAGATGTGACAGAGATCCGCTAAAAGAACATACTCTGCGAGCGGCAAAAGAAGTTAAGCTTTGAAATATGATTAATTCCGTAGCTGTTGGTCCAAATAACTGTCAAAATGACTACGGAGAGGACAAAATGACATTGATTGTCAAATCATTTTTCACCATAGAGACTTTAACTATGTAATACAAAGTTCGACGATAATCAGAACGTTTCAGAATCATGAACTGAAAAAATGTATTTTGATGAACACACCTGGTTAATTGTAAGACATATTTTTGTGTCCCTGACACAAGTTAAGTACATTTTACCGCCACATAGGCCTAAAATTTATTTAAATAATAGAAACTGATTTTGTTAAATATTAATTGATTTGAAATATGCTACAAGATAATATACAAATTAAATTGCATTAAATACTTTACAGATTTAAATAAAGGTTGTTTTTTGCATGTCACATTACGCCCCCAAACACACACACACACACACACACACACACACACAACACACACACAACACACACACACACACACACAACACAACACAACCATGAAAAAACGGGACCACTACGGATTCTTTTTTAGTGTGTCGTTGTTTGATTATTTATTTATTTTATTTATTATATTTAATTTATTTATTTATTATCTTATTTATTTATTTATTTATTTTATTTATTTATGTAGTGTGTGTAGTTTATTTATTTACTTTATTTATTATACTCTATATTTTTATGGGGAGGGTGGCTGATCAGATATTATTTCAGACCTAGGAATGTCCGTGATACATCTCAAGTTCCACAACACATTTTTCACGGCCTAATAGACCATTATACCTTCGAAATGTGTCGCGGGTTCGTTTTATGTATTTCTGCCACAGATATAACGGGACGACGAAATTCATCGATGAGAACGGAGACGACGTATATACCGACATGACGCGGTGGCTCTAAGCAATTACCCCTTATATGTTAACCCTTATGGGGCGTTACTTGATGGCTACTGTTTCAAACTATCACACCTTGACACTGACAGACTATAAGATGCCGAAACGTTTCTTTTCATACTAATTTTCGATTAAAAAAAAAGTTACTTTTTATGGTCGGGCATACGGAGTACGCATGGGCTGTTTGGGTGTTACAAATGCCCTCTTTGTGCAAAAGCTGCATAAGCGGGGGATGTAAACATCCCCAACACATCCTTTCCCCATAAAACACACTTTTTTTCCCTGGAATCACCCCTTTTCTTAAAAAGTGAGGTGTTTGAATCATGGACACGTATGCAAAACCTTCGACTTGGATTGATAATAAAAATAACGGGAATTTGGCTCTGTAATTGGCGGTAAAAAAGTTTTGGCGAAGCAAAAATGATTTAGCGTTAGGTTTATTGCTTAGTTGGGTCCATTCTCTTTTTAAGGACATATTCTCAGATTATCGGCTCCACAGAGATACTCTCCCAAGCAACCAATTTCGTTTTAAAACGTGGGCACATTTTAAATCTGGCGGCGTTATAGGGTATTGTCCTTGATAGGAGTTTCCTCTATGGAGATCTCTCTAGAGAAAAGTGTCCTTCGAGTGAGTTGATCTTTGGGGAATTATCAGTGGTCGAAATGTCCCAGTGGGAGTAGTTGCTTCCAGTAGAGTTATAGCTTAGATCCAATTTTATCAAAATTTAATAATGCTTAACAAAAACTTTATCTTTCGTATTTTATTCCATGTCCGTACCTTCTTCTGTCCATAAGAGACTATAGATCATGTTTTTGAAAAACGTCTCAATCTGACTTTGAGTGTATACTGCTCATTTCATGATTTGTTTTTCAATGCGACTGTTCAAAAGGACGTGGTAGGATTGAGTGCGCGTAATTATATATTTACAATGTCTAGTATGTCCATTGTCTGAAGAGTTTTAAATATTTCGTGTGTTTAAGTCTGATTTGTAATTTGATTCGTGCAGTAAGTAGTCACCAATCACTGAAAAATATCATTCAGAGCAATTCAGAGTTGATTAAAAACAAAGTGCTGGCTGGCTGTTGGTCTGTTGGCTTAGGTAATTGGTTTTGGTTATTTAGGCTTGGTTGGCTTCCGGAGATTGTTGGTTAGTTGGGGTGCGTTGGTCTGTTGTGGCTGTAGTTCTGACGATTACCGTGTGTTTTAAGTAAGGATATTACAATACAGGCAGCGGATGATTATATGTAGAGTGTTTCATTCAGACACATGTAGATGATGCGACGACAATGGAGACTGCAGTACTTATCACGAATTTAAACTATGTAAATGGTGATATAATGATAATGGTGGTATAACAGCATATGTGGATTGCGTATTTATATTCGAGTAACCACGACATGCCTATATGGGGTGTTTAGTTTAACGGTATTTCAGAGAATACACCAAGAATTATTAAAACTGCTGTGTTATTATTTTTTTATTGTGGGCGGGCGGTGTTTTCTTTTCTAATTTAATTACTCTGAAGTGCCTAGATTAACTGCAGTATTTGGTGTTATTTTAGAATGTCGGATGTTCTCCTATTTACAACGTACTAACTGGCCTCACATGTTTGAACCTGCGTAGTTTCGCGAATAATCTACATATATTTCCAGTTTTATCAACCATTTAAATGGCACTGTTATCCCGTTGCAGGCGGCAGCTCACCGCGTGTACCATATTTGAGATTTAATGGCGAGGATGTCGTCATAATTCTCAGATCGCAGTCCTGCCATATTGCGCTTATCGTTGTTCGGTGTTCTTGATATTGTGTCGCCTCTGTCAATCGCGCATATGGTGTACAGGAATACCTCAGCGTTTGCAATAGAGGGCGCGAATCCATTTTAAAGTAGGGGGGGGGAGATCACATGGCGGACCTGCCTGCATTTTTTGTATACCCAAATTACTAGCAAGCAAAACTTCTGATCTCAAGTGGGGGGCGGGTAGGCAAACGGATCAACGACGACCCAAAACATTTTTTGGCCAAGCAAAAAATTTTCTACATCCAAATTACTAGACCAAAACCACTAGTCACGAACTTTTGCACACTGCTAAATTCGTGGGGGCGGGGCATTGTTATAGTGTGTTCCACTTTCATAAATGTGTGGGTAAGCAGGACATTTCCCTGTCCCCTGATTTGGCCCATCGCCAAATATATTGTTAAACACAGATAAACCAGGATGTTGTTATCCCTGGATGATATAACAATTGCATTTTCAGTTGAAGATTACTAATTGATTTATATTAAGTCAAATAATCCGTTGTGAAGGTGATGTGACGTCGTATCATTCCGAGCATCTTTATTAGCTTATACCTTCTAGGCTAAGCTGAATAGAAAGTATCAGATCCCGGAGAGGAGTGATTATGATTCTTGTTGCCTGATAACAAAAGGTGTTTTATTGCGCAATTCCAAAATGTCAGAAACACGAGGTGTGAAAAAATAATACGAGATGGAACAGCACGTCACGAAGCAACTTAATCGATCCACCACCATGCACTGTGTTGCCCAACATCTCATCAAATCTGACTAAAATATTGTCACTATCTCACATTTGTGCTTCCTCGGGCTGCTGAGTGCACGCCACAGCTCGCTTTGTCAAGACATACAGTGCTCCAAGATAACAAAAAACAGACCCTAAACAAGGCTATTTGCACAATCAAGATAGAGCGTATTTATTAAATAAATAATTTCAGAATAAACTACTGACTTATGCTTGATTTGTTCTTATTTCCTTGAAACGGTTTGATGGTTGGAAAAACTTTCCAACAAACAAAACTGACTATATATATCGGAAAGCGTCTCAGAAAGCAGCAGCATCAGGTAAGAGAAATTAGCGCATTCTATCTTATAGATCAATGGCCAGGAGGTATCGGCATACTAGTATTTAAGATTTGTGGCCTCAATCACATCAAGTATATCCGAGTGTAATGAAATCACATGACATAAATAGGATGTTTGCAATACTAAACCCCTTAGAGAATTGAAGAAGAAATTAAGATCAAATAATCTGAATGAAATCTGTCTAAAAATATGAGTATCCTCTTCCACATATCTGAAGATAAGATACACTTTCTCTCTTCTGGTGCTGTATCTTTCTATCTATACCTGTTCAGAATATTATATTTCATTTTGTTCGTTGAGATGAGTCTTTTCAAACCATCAAAAAACCGTCACGAAATATTAAACGAATTAAGGATGTTAGCTGTGAATTAACACCACCCTATAGAGTCGAAATCAAAGATTACGATGCTTATTTATTCCCGCCCTCTGTCGTGGGTTGCGCCGCATTGTAATTAATCTTCTCCCGCCATTGGAAGAAGAAGCACGAATAATTTCATTGAACATTACATCATTTGAAATCATTTATTTTCCAATATTAACTTCATAGACATCATTATTAGAAAGGCCTTCAATCAAAAATACATGCTTAATAGTGTTTTGCAATACTTTGGTTAGGAGAAGGGTAAATGCTATTTAGACCAAGAGGAAAAGAAAATTAATTGTAAGCTTTGTGACATGTGTCATCCATCTCTATAATTTGTCATAATTTTTTTCAACTTAATTCTTGTATTCTAGTATCTCTCGAACGCTGAGTAAACAATTACATACACTCGTATTATTTCCTGTCACTCTAATTATTCCACTATCTTCTTAATATATTCATTTTTGTAAATTAATTCTTATGAGTTTGGAAGTTGACTTTCAGTGTCTTATTGGTTATTCTCTTAAATATGCTTGTTAATTTTTTGATCATTTCAGACGTCACCGATTCGCTGCGGTTAAAACGCGTCCTATAATGCTTCCGTATCAGCTCTTAATGACACCGGTGAAGAGAGTTTCAAATTTGAATTACCTCAATGCATATTAACACTTGACAGAAGGATGCAGATCTTTATTCTAAACTTTACGAAAGTTGTTGTTTGACGAAACGCATTTACTTATACGTAGTGAATTTCGTAAATCAGAAAATGAAATATATCGTATATCTAATGTATAGTATCTGTGTATTTGATCCTTCGTAAATTAACGAACGTAGAAAATGAACTTGGAATAACGAATTTCAGACTATAACGACGTGTAATCGACACGAGTTTTCTGTATTATCAAGTAGAGTGTTAAAGGGCTGATTGTAAGCTCATTTCTTGAGTTAAAAGATCTCCTCGATCTCGAGAAATTCTCGGAACCTCCAGACGCGGTGGAGCTTTGCTCACAAGAATCCGCGGTCAAGCTTATGTAGACACTTCGCTTTTAGTTTTTGTGAGTAATGATTGGGTTCGAACATATCGTTATTAATAGCTGAATAATAGGTTTGAAACTTGAAAAACAAAATAACAAACCATATTAACATTATTATGATTTGTGTAAACAATTTAAAAAATAATTAACTAAATGAATGAATAATAATACCAATAACTTAAAATATAAGATTTGTTTCCTTATTTCATAAGTTCAGTTCTTCATGTTTTCTAATTTTTTAAGGTTTTTTCTTGCAAGTACCGATATGAATAAGCATTTTAATTATATTACTATTACGATCTTTCAAGATGATAGGCCTTAATTTTGCAATTTAGAGTGATGTTTATTTAGTTAGACTGAACGGAATTTGAGTGTATTGATAGCTCGTGGTTATGGATGCCAGAACTGATGATGTGACAGTAAAGGATTGAGTTATGTAGTGTAGAAAGCGTAGGATGAATTGTGGATGTTATTAGACACAACTATATTAACAACGAGAGTTGGTACGAGTTATAGTGCAGTGAATTGGAACAGTGGGGGAGGTCTGTTGTGAATAAATGGTCATACGTTCATGTTTAATAAGTGGCAGATGAAAAAGACGGTGTCAGTAGTGTGCGAAATTATCGAGCCCCGGACAAGGAAAAGTTTTACAAACAGATGGGGGAGGGTGCGAGTCCCCACACATATGCAGGTAGAGGATGGCTGGTGATGGTTGAAGAAGTGTTGAAGGCAAGACCCAGGAGCTTATATGCAGGAAGATTTAATAAAAATGTAGCGACCCGGACCAGATGGAGAAAGGGGATACCAGAGGGTTGCAAGGGGTGCGATAGTCACAGGAGATGTATAGGTGTGGGGGACAGACATGGCACGGGCACACACACCAGTGATTGTCTGGTAAGGTCCTTGGACAGGGGATGGATATGGGGGGCAAAAATGCGACCTATTAGGGGGGAATAAGGGCGTGGAATTATAGAACTGGAATGTAGGATATCGGTATGTGAAACCCCTCAACGGGCTTCACAAATCATTAGATGGAGCGGACACTGACATATGCATATATCGTGTTATAGTTGGGTATTAGAGATGTGACAAGTGGACAATGCGTTATGTACACCGAGACGAGTATAAAGGGAGAATACATACAACTCGTACTTGCAGGAGGTAGTTGTTCGATTATTATATATCTAATATCCGAATAAAATAACTACATGATCGATACATAATGTGTCATATCTAACTGTTAAAATCTGTGTAATACACGTTACAAAATAAAAGCAAGTACCTGTAAATAGGAGGAGGAGGAAAAGAAGAAGAAGAAGAAGAAGAAGAAGAAGAAGAAGAAGAAGAAGAAGAAGAAGAAGAAGAAGAAGAAGAAGAAGAAGAAGAAGAACAGCAGCAGCAACAACAACAACAACGAACAAAAAAGGAGGAGGGAGAAGAGGAGGAAGACGCGATTGGGGAGGAGAATAAGCAAAATAAGTAGGAATCGGTGGAGAAGGAGGAGAGGGAAATGGGGGAAGAAAAGGAGAAGCAGAAGACGATGAAGAAGAAGAAGGAGAGGAGGAAGAAGAAGACGAGGAAGAGGAGAAGAGAGTCACTGTCTTCGACCTTCGACGCGGCTAAAACACACAAAAAAGGATTAATTACTGGTTCATCTCATTGCATGTACTTACTGCTGAAGATGTTACGTTTTCATAATCGTATCTGAAGTGAAACGGTTCCTGTTGAAGATTCCGATAAACGGCCTTTCTGAACGCATCATAGCTGGAGCCGCCGGTCTCCTCAGAAGCAAATATCGCCAACATTGAGCGATAGTAAGTTACAACATCCGGTGAAGGATGACGAAAATACGGATCTTCAACAGTTAAAAAAAGAAGAAAGAAACATAAATCCAGAAAGGATATCACGTGACGTTGGTTGAGAATATAAATGATAATAATAACTTCTTATTTACCCAGGGTAGCCTCTTCACAGTGAGAAGGACATTACCTCTAAACCTTTTAGCAGAAATAGTTTGTTTATACTGTACAAACCTTATGACATTGACACCCGTTCCCTTACGAAGGGTTTAGAATTTAGAATTGACTGAGGACCATTTCTTCTTTATCTCATCGACCTGTCTGAAGTCAATACACAAAAGAGTCCGTTGAGTAAAATGTCAGTGGCCATTTTCTTTTCAATTCAATGCGATGTGGACACGGGCGTCGATCCTGGGGTGGCAAAGGGGTCAGTCGCCACCCCAATGAAAATATTAGGGGGAGGGAACATATCAATTTGCCACTTCCAATAATTTTGACAACTTTAAAAATTCATAATATGCAATGCAAGGATAATGTTTAAAAAGTATTGGAAGCACTATAAGAAACATTAAACTTAGCATAAAACACTATTAAAGATTGTGTCATTGATTTGCACGTCAAAAAATATCTCATGAATAATCAGCTGACACCAATAATCCAATGTGAAGATTGATAAAAATAAAACACTCTCATAGAGACTTGCTGTAAATATTGAGTTTGGTGAAATCTGGACGGTTAACACTTCATACATTTTTCAAATTACTGGAAACATTGTCAAACAAACCGCGAACGTCAAACGTGCACGTGCCGTTCCAAAAATTGATCCGATCAGTCCGTAAGCTAAATGTCGCGAGGGGATAGCCGTTAGAGCCAAATCAGAGGGCTGGCGTGGTCCTTGCTACGGTGCACAGTAACCGCGATTCCGCAAGTTTGAGCAAAATTGAAACTCACGGAAGAACAACATTCTGGTAACATGTCGTTATTTTTTCCATAAAACAACAAATTCAATGAACGTATGGATTCTCAAACTCTTCAGCACCCATTTGTAAGTACTAAACTACGGTTGTATTGAAATCAAGGAATAATGGACTCTGCACATCCCGACACAGATCTTTAAAACATACAAAATTGGTCTAATTTTGTATTTCGATTTGGCGTGCCGGAAGTCACACCGAAATTTTTGACATTTTGTCACTTCTTGCCCTCCCCCCCAAAAAAAAGAAAAAAAATGATCAGACGCCCCTGGATGTGGAAGTAAACAGTCAAAACGTTTACCGATACTCAATCGAGTACGCGTCTGCTCACCATTAACAGCACCGAGTGCGTGGGTTAACCAAAACATGGTGGATTGACACCAAAACCAGATTTTAGGGGATGACTAGTGTTACATATTCGACCCAAAATCTGTAATGTTAGTAGCACCAAGTGCATATCCACGGCCTACGCACAACATCTCCTCGAGATGTCTTTGACTACGATAAGATAGAACTTTAGAGAAGTATTGGATGAGACATGTATAGATAATTTGCTAAAGTATATTTAAGAGACGTAGTTTCGCGATGTGCAGCTTTACAGCATAGGCCTATGAATATTAAAGACCCTTCGCAGTTAAAGACCTTACAGTGTTATCAAATTCAGTATTCTGCACAACTGATACTGATGACACATGTATCTGTCACAATGGCAATTTGCAAGCGTTTGTAATACTCTATCCCGTACCGACGTCCGTGGGCGTTCATCCCCAGTCACATACCGGGGGAGGTCACTCTTCTACACACCCACCCGTGTGCAACAACGCCCAGAAATGCCACTGCCTAACGCGTAAAGTTAACATGACAAATTGCAACCCGTAAAAGGCGTAACACATGAAACAAGCTACGGGCCTACATGTAAGTGTCTTGACTCCCAGGAATCCACTAATCCTTGTATACCACCTAAATGGCGTGAACCATGAATCCACTAAATTTGATTACCCTAAATGGCGCAAAACAGTGAAATCACTCAACTTTGATACCTAATCAAGTGTCCTTACTCATCAAAACATTATGTACATGCAGAACCCGAAGAGGTTCACTGATAATTCATAAATATTTTCCCTAAATGATTAGCAAACCGTTCATTGGGATGTTATTAGATCTACTTAAATTCATGGCACCGCAATTGCTAATCTACATAACCAAATATGTCACGCCTAAATGGGTGACATGATGAGGAAAGGCTACCCTATATAGTGGCGAGTTGCCGGCGAATGTTGCTTAGATAAAGCTACCCATTTTTACCAAAAACGTCGACGACGCGCCGAAGGCTAAAAAAGAACCACTTTTCGACGCATTTTCTGGCCGCGGTGCGTAGCAGGCAGGCGTGTGGAGGCGTGACCCCCCCCCCCCGCACCTACCCCAGGTATAACCACTCTCGGATAAACCACCTTCCAAAGTTTAAATGCCTCTGGGACAACTACCCCCCTAGAACTAACCCCTAGGGCAACCACCATCTAGGACAACTACCCCAGACAATTACCCCTGGGCAAATACACCCCGACAATTACCCCCCCCCCCCGACAACTACCACCGGACAAGTACCCCTTAGGACAACCACCCTCTAGGGCAAGAAGGTGGTTGCACTAAGGTGTAGTTGTCCGGGGTAGTTATCCGACAGTAATAGAGGTTGGTTGGCCTAGGAGGTAGTTGTTTGGGGGTAACTGTCCAGGATTTATTTGTCTGAGGAGTAACCGGGGGATAGTTGCCTGGGGTTAGGCCTACTTCTCCACGGGTAGTTGTCTGGGGGTACTTGTTTGGGGGATACTTGCCTCGGAGGTAGTTGTTATAGAGGGTTTTATTGCCCTAAGGGGTGGTTGACCGTGGGTACTTGTCCGGGGGTACTTTTCTGGGGATACTTGTCCAGGGGGTACTTGTCCTAGATGGTGGTTGCCCTAAGGGGTAGTTTTCCGGTGGTAGTTTGGGGGATTTGTCTTAGGGGGTGTTTGCCCGAGGGGGTCGTTGACCTAGGGAGTAGTTGTCCCAGAGGGCGGTTATCCCTTGCGTGGTTATCCAAGTGGTGGTTGTACAGGGGTAGGTGTCTTAGAACCTCCTGTAGGTTTAAAAGGGATGGCACGCATGTTAACCCTACCTCCTTGAAGCAGTTCCAGAATCTCTTCGCTGGAGGTTTCCAAGTTAGGCCAAATCACCATATAGTCGCCACTTTCTAGCAGTCCATGATTCATCATCTCTCTCAGAAACTCGAAAACCTCGAAGATTTCCCCCAGGAAGATGTAGACTACAAGAAACGAATGGAACAAGCAAGAAAGGTGGATGAAACATTGATTAAAACAAAAGAAACTCTGGTATCTTACACAAATTCTACCTTGTTATGTTGAGAACACGAATAGCAGTTAATGATTAAAACTAAAACGTGTCTTTTTAATATGTATAAAAGTATCACAAGAATGTGTATTGAAGTTTCACAAGTGGATGAGTAGTATTGAGTACTATTTATCCGTAAAACAGTGGCTAGAGGGGTAAAAAAAATACATTTATATATCATTTTTTTTTATTTTCAGATCAAAATAATCTGTGAAGTGTAAGCTTTGAGAATATCTTGTGAAGTGTAAGCTTTGAGAATATGGGGTACAGACGGGTTCGAATCCTGGTTCATTTTTTCTGACATGTTTGTTAAAATTATAGATCTGCAGTTGCGATCTAAAATACAGAGAGAGACAAATGAATCAATTTAGTACATCGCATTTCACCTCTCTGAATAATCCCTTTCATTTATTAATCATAATAAAAATGTCCGCCTTGGACTATTTAACATAACAATGTCAGAATTGTGATCCTTCGTATTTGTTCCTTGTTTGTCGTGCCAATGCCGGTAACCAGCGATAGCTCGGTGGTA